>PVJX010042508.1:0-14114 GCA_004027295.1 Dolichotis patagonum | reverse complement strand
TGGCTTTATACTATTGTGTTATGTTTGATATTATTGTATTTGAAACTATGCTCAACTATAGCAGAGTAAGAGATATGGTGTTAGCTACTGTTGATGTCCAGTTGTCTTAATGTAAAGTACTGTGTTGCCTATGTTGTCCTGTTCTGATCTGCTCTGTACTGCCCCCTTTTGTTTTATTCTCTTTCAAATAAAAAACAAAACAAAACAAAACAAAAAAACAATATTAAAAGCTGCTAAAGAGACAGATCACCTACAAAGGAAAGCCTATCAGGATCACAGCAGACTTCTCAACACAATGAAGTCAAGAAGAGCATGCAGTGAGGTATTCCAGATCCTGAAGTATTCCAGATCCTGAAGTATTCCAGTGAAGTATTCCAAATCCTAAAGGAAAACCACTTCCAACCCAGACTGATGTACCCTGCAAAACTGTCCTTAAAGATGGATGGAGAAATAAGATACTTCCACCACAAAGAACAGCTGAAGAACTTCATGACCAGCAAACCAACCCTGCAAAGAATACTGAAAGACATTCTAGACAGGCATAGGAAAAAAACCACTAAGCAAAGCAAACAGAGTGGAAAGGTAAAGAATCAACATCAGAAAGGTAACATGTCAAAAGTAAACCAGTATATATCAGTTATGACCATTAATGTAAATGGGCTCAATTCATCAATTAAAAGAAATAGACTGGCAGAATGGATCAAGAAACAACATCCAACCATATGCTGTATACAGGAAACCCATCTAACCCAAAAGGAAGCTCATAGACTGAAAGTCAAAGGATGGAAAACAATACTCCATGCATCAGGATCCCCCCCCCCAAAAAAAGCAGAGGTAGCTATTCTGTTTGCAGACAACTTGAACTTCACACCAAGAGTGATCAAAAACGATAAAGAAGGCCACTACATACTAGTTAGGGGGAAACTTCAAGAGGAAGAGTTAATAATCTTAAATATCTATGCACCAAATTTGGGAACACCCAGCTATACAAAACAAAAAATCAAATAAGCAATAACAATTATAACAGGAGACCTTAACATGCCATTGACACAAAGGGACAGATCAACTAAACAGAAAATCAGCAAAGAAGTAACAGAACTGAACCACACCTGTGAACAAATGGACTTAGTAGATGTATACAGAGTGTTCCACCCAACAACATTAGAATATACATTCTTCTCAGCAGCACATGGAATGTTCTCTAAAATAGACCATATACTAGCCCACAGAACATGCTTAAGTAAATGCAAAAGAATTGAAATTATCCCACGCATGTTATCGGATCATAATGCCATAAAACTAGAAGTTAATGATAAACTGCAAAAATCCCACAAACACATGGAAATTGAATAATACACTCCTGAGCAATCAGTGGGTCACAGAGGAAATTAAAGAAGAAATTAAACAATATTTGCAGGCAAACAAAAATGCAAATACATCTTACCAGAACCTGTGGGATACAATGAAAGCAGTCCTCAGAGGAATATGAGGAATATGATGTGAACTCTCACATCAGGAAAATAGAATGAACACAAATAAACAACCTGATGCTACACCTCAAACATCTAGAAAAAGAAGAGCAAGTCAAGCCCAAAGCCAAAAGAAGGGAGGAAATTGTAAATGTCAGAGCAGAAATCAATGCAATAGAGACTAAGAAAACAATACAAAGAACCAGTGAATCAAAAAGTTGGTTCTTTGAAAGAATAAATAAAATTGACAGGCCTCTAGCCAACCTTATTTAAAAAAAGAAAGAAAAAACTCAAATTCATGCAATAAGGAATGAAAAGGATGAATTCACTACAGACTCTGTGGAAATACAGAAAATCATCAATACCTATTTTGAAAACCTCTACTCTCATAGGCTTGATAGCACAGAAGAAATGGGCAGATTCCTAGAAACATATGGATTACCAAAGCTGGGTCAAGAAAATATAAAACTGCTGAATAATCCAATTTCAATTAACAAAATTGAAAATGTAATTAAATCCCTACCAACAAAGAAAAGCCCAGGTCCAGATGGATTCACTGAGGAATTCTACAAGAAATTCAAAGAAGATTTAATGCCAAATGCTTCAATGAAATTGAAAGGGAAACAATTCTCCCTAACTCATTCCTGGAAGCAAACATTACTCTAATACCAAAACCTGAGAATGACCTAACCAAAAAAGAGAACTACTTGCCAATCTCCCTAATGAACATAGATGCAAAAGTTCTCAATAAAATTTTGACAAATAGAATGCAGCAAATCATCAAGAATATTATATACCATGACCAAGTGGGATTCATCCCAGGAATGCAAGGATGGTTCAACATACACAAATCAATAAATGTAATCCACCGTATCAATAGAGCCAAATATAAGAACCACATGATGATTTATATAGATGCAGAAAAAGCTTTTGATAAGGTCCAACACTTATTCATGATAAGAACCTTACAGAAAATTGGAATAGATGGTCTTTATCTCAATATGATAAAAGCCATCTATGACAAACCAACAGCCAGCATCATATTAAACAGCAAAAAACTAAAAGCCTTTACCCTAAAATCAGAAACAAGACATGGATGCCCATTATCACCACTCCTATTTAATACAGTGCTGGAAACACTAGCCAGAGCAATTAGACAGGAGAGAGAAATAAAAGGAGTAAGGATAGGAAAAGAAGAAGTTAAATTATCATTATTTGCAGATGACATGATACTCTACATAGAAGACCCCCACAACTCCATTGAAAGACTCCTAAGTATAATAAATAAATTCAGTAATGTAGCTGGATACAAGGTCAACACTCAAAAATCAATAGCATTCCTATACACTAACAACAAAACCACTGAGAGAGAAATAAGAGAAGCCACACCCTTTACAATAGCATCCAACAAAATGAAATACTTAGGAATTAATCTAACAAAAGAAGCAAAAGATCTATTCTGGGAAAATTATAATATCCTGAAAAAAGAAATGGAAGAGGACCTCAGAAAATGGAAAGACATCCCTTGTTCATGGATAGGAAGAACAAACATTGTGAAAATGGCCATTCTCCCAAAATTTTTATACAGATTAAATGCAGCCCCAATCAAAATATCACTAGCATACCTTACAGATCTAGAGAAATGACTCCTAAAATTCATCTGGAACCAGAAGAGACCCAGAATAGCAAAGGCAATTCTAAGCAACAAAGGCAAGGCAGGAGACATCACAATCCCTGACTTGAAGTTATACTACAAAGGTACTGTAATAAAATCAGCATGGTACTGGAATAGAAACAGACCTGAAGATCAATGGAATAGATTAGAAGACACAACTACAACTACAAACACACTCAGCCACCTTATCTTTGATAAAGGGGCTACACACAACCACTGGAAGAAAGACAGTCTCTTCAATAAATGGTGCTGGAAAAATTGGCTCTCCGTAAGCTGAAAACTAAAACTAGACCCATGCCTATCACCATGTACTAAACTAAAGTCTAAATGGATCAAAGATCTAAATATTAAACCAGAAACACTTAAGTCTGTTGGAAGACAAACTAGGTAGAAATCTTGAAGACATAGAGGTAGGTAGAGAATTCACGAACAAGAATCAAACCACATGTGAAATACTTCCCAGAATCAATAACTGGGAGCATGTCTTATTAAAGAGTTTTTGCATATCGAAAGAAATCTCCAGCATAGTGAAAGGAAAACCCACATATTGGGAAAAAATCTTAATGGTCCTTCAGACAAAGGACTCCCATCTAGAATATATAAAAAAGTTTAAAAAATCAGATCCCCAAAATGCAAAGGCCCAATCCAAAAATGGGCATCTGAGATGACTACACAGTTCTCAGATGAAGAAATACAAAAGGCAAATAAATACGTGAAAAAATGTTCAGCATCATTGGTCATTAGAGAAATGCAAATTAAAACAACGCTGAGGTTCCATGTCACTCAGAAAGAATGGCCAGGATAAAGAAAACTACCAACAACAAATGCTGGAGAGGCTGTGGGGAAAAAAGAACTCTTCTGCACTGTTGGTGGGAGTGTAGACTGGTGAAACCACTGTGGAGGTCAGTCTGGAGGTTCCTCAAAAAGCTGGGATTGGAGGTCCCATTTGACCCAGCTATCCCACTTCTGGGCATATTCCCAGAAGAGCTGAAAACATCATACCACAGTGATATATGTACACCCATGTTTATAGCAGCACAATTTGTAATAGCCAGATCCTGGAAACAACCTAAATGCCCATCAACTGAGGAATGGATAAAAAAGATGTGGTATTTTTATACAATGGAGTCCTACTCAGCTATAAAAAATGATCACATTGAGATATTTATAAGTAAATGGGTGCAACTTGAGACCATACTCATAAGTGAAATAAATCAAACTCACATGTGTAAATACCTTATAGTCTTCCTAGTATTAGAAATGGTAAAAGTACATAAGATACAAAAAACTCAATAATTACAATAAAAGGATAAGAATCTGCTTAAATGGGAAAAAAATATTTCAGGGAAAATGAGGAAAAAGAAAAAGGCAGGGCAAAGAAAAAATGTCTAAAATTCTGTAAACACACTTAGGATAGCTAAGATGATTGCACTACAAACTATAAATTCTTGGAACAAAATAGTTAACATTCATAGGATTGGAACAGTTGTGCATATGGTGATCTGAGGAACTTTTGTAGATCATTATGTAAAATAACAACCCTAGTTATGCTCGTACCACCTTGTTGTGAAGGCCTATATTATCAGTGTTCTGGGCTCTTTGCTATTGTTGTTTATATGTCTTTTGAGTTTTGTGCTTTTCTAGGAATTTGCTTTGTTTTGTCTTGGTTTGTTTTGTTTTTTCCCTCTAATACAGAAAGGATAGGTATACATGTAGGGACTCATGCATGCATAGAACTTCTAAAAAGTTTATAAGAATCACTAATATAATGCACAATGAACAGCTACTTTGAAGAAAAAGAGACACTAAGGTACCTAGTGCTGATTCTGTAGTGTCATGATGTGAAATCCAGCAATACTATTATTCTTTGTTCAGAGTGATTTTTAGTCTGTTTTGTTTAATTTCAACATACATGAAGGTATGGACAGCTATTTTGAAGAGAATGAGAGGCATTATGACAGCCATTGTTGACTTCCTTATTGTCTGATCTTGAAGACCTCAAATGCCTTCATCATCCTGTTCTGATCAGTTCTATACTATTTTGTTTTGTATGAATTCATTGTATGTGAAGAGATGGACAACTATTTGGAAGAAAACAAGAAACAATATGATAGACAGTAAAGATCTCCGGTTGTCTTTCTTTGAAATCTGTGTCTCTTACATTGTTATCATATGATCTGTTTTGTTCTGTTTTTTTTTGTTTGTTTGTTTAATTTTACCCTCTTTAAAAATAAAACAAATATATGCTGGGGATTTAGCTCAGCAGCATAAGTACCTGCTTTGCAAGTGCGTGGTTGTAAGTTCTATCCCCAGTACCAATAAATAAATAAATAGTACTTTGAATAATATCATAGAGAAATACTAAAGTATGTATGCCATAAGTGCCATGAAGTAAAGATCACACAGGAGGCACCATGGTCAAGACAGTATATCCTAGAGACATAGGGTCTCGGTTTGAATTCTAGCTTTACCACTTTTTATGTTGTTTTGGGCAGGTCTGTTAATTTCTCTGTGCTACAGTTCCTCATCCATAAGGGGGGATAATAATGGAGTTACCAGTAAGGTTGCCAGGAGGATTAAATAAGGTTGATTATAATGCACAACATCTACTACATGGTAAACAGTTGCTAAGTGATTGTTCTAGAAAATCATTTATAAGAGCTTGATGCTTCCATTCAGGAAGATCATCAAGAACTTCAGTGTTTGTAACTGTTGGTTATTTCAAAAGCCAAAAATTTTACCAAGGAAAAAAGAATGGAAACTAGTTTTCCCGGTGTTCAGCCCTTTAAGGTGAGGACTACCTACTGCAGATGAAATTAATGCTCTGATGCTTTCATCAGTGAGCAGTTACTCTTAGTCCACTCAAGATTCTGTTCTGTTGGCCAGGTTGGTCAACAAAATAACAGTGGCAAACCTATTATTTGGCAGGTTTCCCTATTTTGAATATTCAAATATTTAGACTTAATTCTGGTTGGAAAATTTACAGCACACAGATTGAATAACAGCTAATTTCAGCATCTTACTTATCTGTCAACTTTTTACTATCCTCTAGATCAAGCATTCAACACTTCAGATGTTGAGTATATAATAGCAATCTTTTAAGTGAGTTTTTGTGTGTATGTGCAATCTGTTTCCCTGTAAATCCATCATATTAATATTTCTGAAATTCTAAATTTATCATATTTTTCCCTGCTCAAAATCTTTCTGGGATTCCTCATTAGCCTAACACTAGAAGCTTTGTTCTTTTGGTCTTATTTCCTGCCTTTTTCAAATCCTTCATACCTACTGTGCTATCACGCAGCTTGTCAGTGCCATACCTTTCAGTAGGTTCTTTCTGGGTCCCTACCTGTCTCTGTCCCTACATCTTTGTTCACCAAGTTAATCTTTTAGATTTAATGCAAGTTCTTCGTGAAGGCTCAACACTTTTACCCCTTCTCAAATTCCTATAGTGCTAGGTTTTTACAGTTTCTTTTAAGATAACAACTGTATTGCAATATAATTCATATACCACAAAATTCTCTGTTTTTTGGCTGGATTGAACCCAGAACCATCCTACCAAACTACTCCTCCAGCCTTTTCCTTCCTTCCTTCCTTCTTTTCTTCCTTCCTTCCTTCTTTTCTTCCTTTCTTCCTTCCTTCTTCCCTTTCTTCCTTTCCCTTCCTCCTTTCTTCCCTCTTTCCTTTTTTTCCCTCCCTCTTTTCTTCTTCCTCCTCCTCCTCCTCTTCTTCATCTCTTCCCTCCCTCTGCCCCCACCATAGATTCTTGCTAAGTTGCCCAAGCTTGCTCACATTTTGAGTACTCCTGCCTCATACTCTCAAGTGCTGGTGTTGCAGGCATTTTATTTCTAACTGATGGCCTTTAATATACTTTTCTCAACCTCTGTTCCCTGCCAAGGAAGGTTTTATGATTGAGCCTCACTGAAAGTGTTGTTAGCAGTTCAGTCAAACAGGATGGAATACCTCTACCCCTCTGATGAGAAATCATTTGTCCTGCATTCCAAATGAGGTCAGAGTGGCAAACAAAGCACTCCTAAAATGAATGATATTCTTGTTGTCTCTGCTCGGAGAAGAAAGGAGCGAAGCCTGAGGTCTCAGAGGGGAATAGGGGTAAGATGTTTGTTTTCAAGCCCAACCTGGGTTAAGCCAGTCAAACTAATTTTTGTTTTCTTCAGAGCCTGATCCTTTACCAATTCTAGTTTTGTTTTCACCAAACTCAGATAGAATGATGTTGTTGATGGGATCTTTTGACCCAGACAGCAGAAATGAGATGGGCCAAATAGTGCAAGCATACGCAAAGCTTTATTAGGAGGGAGGGCCAGAGGAAAGGAGTTTCAGATGTACTGGGCTGGCTGGAGAGAGCTAGCAACGCAAGGAGAAAAGGACCAAGCTGCTGGCAGAACACAGTAACAGGTTCTTATTGACTTGTTCAAATGGTCTAAAGTCTAGTAATGTTCACTTTCAAGGGCATGGTTCCTGAAGGTCTGTTTTGTTTTGTTTCTTGTGCAGAAACATCCTGGCCTGGTGTTTAGTGGGCTAATAGGGCCAGCTTTGCTCAGGATCCACTGAGTTGCTTTTACAGCTGGTGTCATCAGCTGGCATAAACATCCTAGCTTTATAAAAACTTTCAGGGCTTGGGTTATGGGCAAAGCACAAGGGTGGAGTACAAGAAACGTATACTGGCTCCAAAGCACAGACTTAAATTAAGCCTGCATTGTAGAAACTGACCCAAAGGTTAAGAGAGCAAATGAGAGACATAAATGAAGACAGAGATAATAAACCTTTCATCTTTTTCAATATCACCTATCAGATATTTGTTGGCTCAGATTAAGAGTTGGTGTGCCTTTAAATTTTTGCAAAGTAACCTTGGCAAGTGTTATCGTAACTCACACATCAGAGGTGTTATCTTACAGCAAAGCTAGTGGGAAACTAACAATGAATGTATTGCCCTGCAGTGTGAGCTCCAAAATTAGTGATTTTTAAAAATTGATTAATAACAACTAAAACTAATGGGCTTATTTAGGTTTTTTTCCCCTTGGCAGTTTCTCATTGCATGCAAACATTCTGCCTCTGTAGTTTTAGCACAGTCCCATGACTCATCTGTTGAAACATGCCATGCTACAAAGAGTAATAGTTTATAGGGTCCCAGCTGCTTATTTTGGGGTCCCAAGCTTCTGCTCCATCATGGTGGTCCCTAACTGTCTCAGAATCAGTGAAGCTTGAAGGGATGGTCATGCAGAGGTGCAGGACAACTGTAACAGGACTGTGCTTGGTCCAACATTCAGGATTTTGGTAAGCATCTTGTCTTAATACTAGAACCTTTCACACTCTCTTACACCATGCTGGAGGTACTCCTATTTGCTGACTTCAGCATTCAAAGGTCAGTGAAAAATTAGCTTTAACTGAGGTTTCTGTCAGCCCAGCTGTTCTGTGATTATGCAGATCTTCTTGCAGGAAGAGGTGATTATCTCCCACTGGAGAGGTTTGAACAAAAATCTGACCTTAATTTGGCAGAACATGTTTGTGAACATCTTTTTGCTTTTATGTTTTTTCATTGAACAAATGTTTACTAACCTAGGGCCTTATGCTGAGCTAGGCAGTGGGATACAGAGATTTAAAGACAAGGAGGAGGGCTAGTGTTGTAGCTTGGTGGTGGAGTGCTTGCCTAGCATGCATGAGGCCCTGAGTTCAATCTCTAGTACCACAAAAACAAAATCAATAAAAGGGAAAAAAGACTTGGATTCCACCCTGCACCGGGGGGGGGGGGGGGAGTTGATTCTGAAGCAGCAGATAGTCAGCTGCTAGTGTTCTCTAATCTAATTCATTTTTTTTTGACACAGTGTTTCATTATGCAGTTCAGGCTGCCCTTGAACTCACTTTGTAGCCTTGTCTAGCTTTAACCTCATAGTGATTCTCCTGCATCAGCCTCCTGAGTACCAGTATTACAGGCATATATCACCATGCTCAGCCCCAATTCCCTTCTAACACTATCTCCAAGTTGATAATATCTGATCCTTGACCCAACTAGCTATACTTCAGACCCAGATCCAAGTCTGGGTGGGCCTCTGGAGCTTCTGACTGACCAAATACTAATTGAGTTTCCATGACTGCCTCTGGATCCATTATTTATTAGAGCAGATCAGGGAAGCACTATACTTACATTGACTAGTTTATTATAAAGGATATGTATAAGAAACCAGATGAAGAGATATATAATGCAAGGCCTGGAGGGGTCTTGAGTACAGGAGATTTTATCCCTGTGGAATTGGGGTACGCAATCCTCCTAGCATGTGTATAAGCCTCTTTCACCTTCCTGTAAGCTTTTACATGTTGATCTGTCCAGAAGTTCTCCAAATCCTAGCCTTTTAGGGTTTTATAAATACTTCATTGCATAGACATGGTTGCTAATAGACTAGGTGGAGAGATTTAGTAAGAACTATTAAGGAAATGGATTAAAGTATAAGAGTCATCTGGAATGTGTTTGCTCGCTAAAATGACCTTGCCTGCAAGCTTTTCTGCAGGGATGTTGACTATCTCCAGAGAAAAGACTGTATACCCAAAGAACTGACCATTCCCAGGCCCTAGCCAAGGCCTAGAGTGATCCCTTCCAGCTACGCAGAACTGTTGGCACCAACTCACTTTTGTCTGAATGTGGTACTTAAGAAACTGAGAAATTGCGTGTGGCTCAGCATTTTCTCTCTCACCTGCCACAGGCTCCATGTGATGAAAGATCTTTCCTCAGAGGATTCCCCTTCATCTTTGGTGCTGTCCTTGCAGTGTAGTAATATATTATTTAACTATGTTCGCATAGTTAGTAGGTTTTTAAATAGACCTACTTTCATCTTTTTAAAATCATTGTGTGGTCAAGCAACAAACTCACAGAGAGAGAAATTAGAGAAACCACACCCTTTATAATAGCATCCAAAAAAATGAAATACTTAGGAATCAATCTAACAAAAGATCTAAACATTGAAAACTATAGTACTCTGAAAAAGGAACTCAAAGAAGAGATCAGAAAATGGAAAGATATCCCTTGATTGGATAGGAAAAACCAACACAGTGAAAATGGCCCTACTCCCAAAATTGCTATACAGATTTAATGTAATCCCAATCAAAATAATGTTAGCATGCCTCACAGAACTAGAGAAAACATTCCTAAAATTCATTTAGAACCAGAAGAGACCTAGAATAGCAGAAGCAATTCTGAGCAACAAAGTTAAGGCAGTGGGTATCACAATCCCTGCCCTTAAATTATACCACATAGCACCTATGATAAAATCAGCATGGTATTGGCAAGAAAACAGACATGAGAATCAGTGGAACAGAATAGAAATTGCAGGCATAACTAGAAACAAACTAAGCCACCTTATCTTCAGCAAAGGAGCCAAATATGTTCACTGGAAGAAAGATAGTCTCTTTAATAAATGGCGCTGGAAAAACTGGCTTTCCACATGCTAAAATCTTGAAGACTTAGGGTAGGCAGAGACTTCATAAACAAAACCCAGACCACACAGGCAGTAGAACAAGGAATCAAAAAATGGGATCTCACCTCATTATAAAGCTTTTGCACAACAAAAGAAATCACCAACATAGTGAAAAGACAACCCACAGAGTGGGGAAAAAAATTATAGCCAGTTGTCCCTCATACAAAGGATTTATAATTTAGGACATATAAAGAATTGGAGGCCCCCAAATTCAAAGACCCAATCCAAACATGAACATCTGAGATAAATACATACTTCTCAGATGAAGAAATATAAACAGTGAATAAATATATGAAAAAATGTTCAACATCATTGGTCATTCGAGAGATACAAATTAAAACAACACAGAGGTTCCATCTTACTCCAGAAAGAATGGCTATTATCAAGAAAAAAACCAACAACAAATGCTGACAGGGCTGTAGGGGAAAAGGAACACTTCTCCACTATTGGTGGAAGTGTCAACTGGTGCAACCACTGTGAAATCAGTGTGGAAATTTCTTTAAAAACTAGGATTAGAGGTCGCATTTGATCCAGCTAGTCCCCTTCTGAATTAAAAGTATCATTCCAAAGTGATGCTTGTGTAGCTATGTTTATAGTGGCACAATTTGTAATAGCTAAGTCTTGGAAACAAATGTTCATCCTCTGAAGAATGGATAAAAAATGTGCTTTTTAATAATGGAATACTATTGTGTCATAAACAAGATAAACTTGATACTTTTATAGGTAAATGGATACAACTTGAGACCATACTCCTAAGTGAAATAAACCAGATGCACAGATGTTAACATTGTGTTGTCTCACTAGTGTGAGAATCTGAAAGAGTAAACAAGATCAAAATACAATAGGTATTGTGAATAGGAAAGAAACTGTTTAAGAGAAAAAGTGTGATGGGAGAAAGGGGAAAGGAAGCAGAGAAAAAGAAAAAGAAAAAATATATAAACACAAGACAGTTAAGATAGTTTTGCAGCTGATTTCTCTGTTCATTGAGGGGAAAGTTTTGTGACAGTAATTTTCTGGATAATGTTTCATGCCTATATCTTGTATTCTACAAGATATGTACTCTACTTGTACTCTACTTGAACAGCTACTGTGAATATAGCAATGTACAATGTGTTGATTATTTTTACTCTCTAATCTGTTTCTAAACTGTTTTACTGTTGTTTCTTATGTTTTTCTGTTTAAAATTTAAAAACTATTAGTATAATAAAAGTGGGAGGAGAAATTTTTGAATCACATAGCTAAAAGAGCACACAAAATATATGCAGAGTCCCATAAATTGCTATAAAAAGATGAATAACTCAAACTGGTTTTCTTAAATAGACTCTTCACAAATGAAAATACCTAAATGGTCAGTAAACATTTTTAAAAATTCAATTTCATCAGTCATCATGGAAATGTAATATGGTCATGAGACTAAGTTTAAAAAGACTAACGATATCAAGTGTTGACAAGGATATGGGGAGCTGGTATACAGGAGCTTTTATTCCATTCAGGTAGAGTGTAATTAAAATAATTGAGGACAGTCTCAGGCCACTAGGAAGAGAAACAGTAAGTCAATCCCTTCCTGTAAGTCAGCGGCAGTCACAGGCCATGGGGAGGAGAAACAAGAAGCCAACTCCTTCCTGTGAGCTGGCCAGCATGCAAGTTGGGAGACAAGAAGAGCCAAGCTCCCACCCCTAGCCCTACCCTGTAAGCACCTGGGTGACCTGGAGAAACACAGGTTTGGATGATAGGCACTAAGGTAGAAAAGAACAACTTAATGCTTGTAGTGCTTAGTATTTGGTTGACGTTACAGGCATAAAGTCAGTGGTCTGAGCCTCTATTTGGAGGATAACAATATGCAATATAGCACCTATGGAGGATTTCCTTCTGAAGGTGGTAGCCATTGTTAATTCCCTATTATCTTGTTTTAAAGTCCTGTGTCATTTTCATTGTTTTGTTTGGTTTGGTTTTATTCCATTTTGTTTTGTTTGACTTTATTATATCAGATTGTATGGGCAGCTATTTCAAAGACAACAAGATATATTATTGGAACCATTGTTGATTTCCTATTATCTTGCTTTGAAGTCCTGTATTGCTTTCATTGTTTTGTTTTGATTGGTTCTATTCTGTTCTATTTTGTTTGATTTTATTATGTCTGATGATATAGGCAATTATTTTGAAGATAACAAGAGGCATTATGATAGCCTGGGGCTTAGCTGTCTTTTAACATACATCCACTCAATTTGGCACTGACCCTGAGAAACAATTTATCTCTCCAAAAGTAACTTCTGTGCTGTTCTTCTTATTTACTTATATATTTATTTATTTTTATTTTAAAGAGAATAGATCAAAACAAAACAAGTATATCAGAAGAAAACAATGCAAGCAACACAGGATTTCAAAACAAGACAATAGGAAGTCTAACAGTGGCTTCCACCACATCTCCTGTTCTCCACAAAATAGTTGTCCATATCTTCACACACAATGAATTCAAACAAAACAAAACAGTGTGAAACCCATCAAAACAAAAGAATGAAAACATTACAGGCCTTCAAAACCAGACAATAGGAAAATCAACAATGGCTACCATAATGTCTCTTGTTCTCTTCAAATTAGCTGTCCATACCTTCACACATATTGAAATCAAATAATAGAAACCAGACTAAAACCAATCAAAACAAAAAATAAAAGCATTATTGGACTTCAAGACAAGATGACAGAAAATGAGCAATGGCTACCATAAGGTTTCATTTTCTTAAAAGTAACTGTTCATACCATTACATGTAATGAAATGAATTTTTAAAAATTCTTTAGGAGAGGTTCTAAGCATGTATAAACCTATATATGTACATATATCCTTTCTGTTTTAGAGGGAAAACAAAACAAAACAAGACAAATAACGAAGAGCCCCAAACAATAACAATATAGTCTTTCAAAACAAGGTGATAAGAACATAACTAAGGTTGTTATTTTGCATAGTTATCTTCATAAGAGTTACTCAGAGTACCAGATATAAACCTGCAAAACTGATCTAATTCTATGAAAGTTAACTGTTTTTTTCCAAGAACCAATAGAACTAGTAGTACAATCAGCTATCTTAAGAGTGTATATACAAATTTATATGTTTTTCTTTTCCCTTCCTTCTTTTCTCCTTTTCCCTACTTGAGTTATTTTTTCCCTTTTGAGCAGTTTCTTACCTTATTTATTGAAGAGTTTGTATATTATTGACTCTTTCAGTTTCTGACACTAGGGAGACAATACAGTATTTACACATGTGAGTTTCATTTCACTTACGAGCATGATCTCTCTTTTTTTTTTAATTTGAAAGAGAATAAAACAAAAGGGGGCAGTACAGAGCAGATCAGAACAGGACAACATAGGCAACACAGTACTTTACATTAAGTCAACTGGACATCAACAGTAGCTAACACCATATCTCTTACTCTGCTATAGTTGAGCATAGTTTCAAATACAATAATATCAAACATATCACAATAGTATAAAGCC
>PVJX010042507.1:0-14113 GCA_004027295.1 Dolichotis patagonum | reverse complement strand
AAAGGTTTATTTAGCTTAGTTTTTGGAGGTTTCTATCCATACTCAGCTGGCTAAAGGAAGGGTAGCAATGGCACAGGAGCAATATGGCAGCTGCAGCAGATAATAGAAGTGACCAGAGTAAAAGTGCAAAAGGGGAGCAGCACATCTCCTTCCCTCCCTTATATATTATGCTGGCTACCAGCTCCTTGGTGGGTGCAGTATTCACACCACAAATCCCAGAACTAGACAAAAAAACAATCAAAAATGCTAGATTCAACTGCATCCATGACAGCATGAGGTTATTGGGAGACATACAAGCAAGCCATAACAGAAGGAAATGTATTTACACATGTGAGTCTGAGTTTTTTCACTTTTGAGTACGGTCTCAAGCCACACTCATTTACCTATAAAAACTTCAAAGCAATCTTTTTAAATTTTTTATATTTATTTCAATGAGGGTAAAAAACATAACAATACAGAAAAAAACAGACCAGAAGAAAACAATATAAGTAACACAGTTTTCAAAGTAAGACAACAGGAGATCTACAGTGGCTACCTTAGAGTCTCTCGATTTCTTCTAAATAGTTTTCTGTATCTTCACATTCAATTAATTCAACCAAAACAAAATAGTATAAAACTGATCAGAACAGAGTAATGAAGGCATTAAAGGCCTTCAAAACCAAACAATAGGAATATCAACAATGGCTACTGTAATGTCTCTTGCTCTCTTCAAAATAGCTGTCAGTACCTTCAGGTATGTGGAAATTAAATTATATGAAACACACTGAAATCACTCTAAATAAAGGATAAAAGCATTACTAGATTTCAAGGCATGATAATAAAAAATCAACAATTGATACCATAATGTCTCTTTTTCTTCAAAGTACCAGTTCATTTCATCAAGCATAATATAATCGATTATAATAAACTGTTTAAGAGAAGGTCTAGTCATGTATACACCTCTACATGTACACTTATCCTTTCTGCATTAGAGGGGAAAAACAGGCAAAATTAATCATTAGAAAAACAAGCAACAAAAAAGACAAATAAATAGCAATAGCAAAGAGCCCAAAACAATGACAGTATAGGACTTCAAATCAAGGTGGTAGTAACATAATTAAGGTTGTTATTTTACATAGTGATCTTCAAACGAGTTCCTCAGATTACAAGACACAACATACAAAATTGTTCCAATCCTAAGAATGTTAACTGTTTTGATTTAAGAACTAAAAGAAGATTACACATCATGACCAAGTGGAGTTCATTCCAGGAATGGTTTAACATATGCAAATCAATAAATGTGATACATCATATTAACAGAGCCAAAAACAAAAACCACAGGGTCATCTCAATAGATGCAGAAAAAGCTTTTGATAAAGTCCAACACATGTTCATGATAAAAACCCTTCATAAACATGGAATACACGGTGTCTACCTCAACCTTATAAAGCACATCTATGACAAAACAACAGCCAATATTATACTAAATGGACAAAAAATAAAGCTTTCACTTTAAAATACGGAACAAGGCAAGGATATCCTCTATTACCACTCCTTTTCAATGTAGTTCTGGAAACACTAGCCAGGGCAATCAGACAAGAGAAAGAAATAAAAGGAATAAAGAGAGGAAAGGAAGAAGTTAAAATATCACTATTTGCAGATGACATGATTCTTTATATAGAAGACCCAAAAAATTCCATTAAAAAACTACTAGAGGTAAAAAACAAATTCAGCAGTGTAGCTGGATACAAAGTCAATGCACAAACAGAAGTAGCCTTCCTGTACATAAACAAGAAACTCACTGAGAGAGAAATTACAGAAATAACGCCCTTCACAATAACATCTAAAAAAATGAAATATTTAGGAATCAACCTAACGAAGAATGTTAAAGACCTATATGCTGAAAATTATACTACACTAAAAAACAATATTGAAGAGGATATTAGAAAATGGAAGGATATTTCTTACTCTTCGCTAGGAAGAACCAACATTGTGAAAATGGCGATACTCCCAAAACTATTATACAGATTTAATGCAATCTTAATCAACATACCATTGACATACCTCACAGATCTAGAGAAAACACTGCTAAAATTCATTTGGAAACAGAAGAAACCTAGAATAGCAAAAGCAATTCTGGCCAATAATGGCAAGGCAGGAGGCATCTCAATTCCTGACTTGAAACTGTACTACAAAGCCACAGTGATAAAATCAGCATGGTACTGTCAAAGAAATAGACCTGAGTACCAATGGAATAGATTAGAAGATGCAAGTATAAGTAGCGAGACACTCAGCCACCTGATATTTGACAAAGGGGCTAAACATGTTCACTGGAAGAAGGACATCATCTTTAATAAATGGTGTTGGAAAAACTGGCTCTCTACATGCAGAAGACTGAAACTAGATCCATGCCTATCACCACGCACAAAACTAAAGTCTAAATGGATCAAAGACCTAAACATTAAAACCTAAACACTAAATCTACTGGAAGATAGGGTAGGTAGAAATCTTGGAAACATAGTGGTAGGCAGAGAATTCATGAACAAAACACAAACTGCACGGGAAATGCTTCAGGAAACTTACAACTGGGATCTTATATTATTGAAAAGTTTCTGCACTTCAAAAGAAATCACCAGCAGAGTGAAAAGAAAACCCACAGAATGCGAAAGAATTTTAGCCAGCAAGCCCTCAGACAAAGGATTTATATCAAGAACATATAAAGAACTGTAAAACTTCAAGCTGCCTAAATTCAAAGACCATCTCCAAAAGTGGGCATCTGAGTTGAACACTCAGTTCTCAGATAAAGATATACAAATAGCAAATAAATACATGAAGAAATGTCCACCATCACTTGTCATTCCAGAAATGCAAATTAAAACAACTTTGAGATTTCATCCCACTCCAGAAAGAATACCTGCCATCAAGAAATCACCTGATAACAAATCTTGGTGAGGCTGTGGGAAAAAGGAACACTGCTCCACTGTTGGTGGGAGTGTAGATTGGTGCAACCAGTATGGAAATCAGTATGGAGAATTCTCAGAAGACTAGCACTGGAAGCTCCATTCAACCCAGCTATTCCCTTCCTGGGTATTTTTACAGAAAAACTGAGAAGGTCATGTCACTGTGACATATGTGCACCCATGTTCATAGCAGCACAATTTGTAATAGCTAAATCTTGTAAGCAACCAAGATATCCATCAACTGCCAAGTGGATGAAAAAGATGTGGTATTTTTATACAATGGAGTATTACTTGGCTATGAAGAAGGATGATCTTGAGGCTCTCATAGGGAAATGGAGGCAACTTGAGACTATCCTCATTAGTGAAATAAATAAGAATCATATTTATAAATATTGCATTGTGTCTCTACTGTAAAAAGTAATAAGAAATGTAGGAGTAATGAAACCCAAAATATGTAATTGCTACTGTAAAAAAGAGAGGAAAAGAGGGTACTCAAAAGGACATAATTGCATGTATGTTTAAGTGTGTAAGATGAATGACCATATTACTGTTTTTGTTAGATCATGGAGTAGAACTGTTAACAGCCTCATTGCTTGAATGTGTACTTTTCATGTTTTAACTTTGTAACTTGAACAACTATTTCCAAGATGAAAGTATGTAAGTTATAAGGTAATGATTTCTTAGTATTTTTTGTTCTTTTTTTTTTTCTTGGAATTTTGAATTGTTGGTACCATGTTTTCTATGTTTCTTTTTGTTTTGTTTTTAAATAAAATTTTAAAAAAACTAATACAATTCATAGCACAATCATCTTAGCTATCTTGTGTGTTTGTACAAATTTAGATATTTTATCTTTTCTCTTCCATTTTTGGTCTTTTTCCCTGAGACAGTATTTTTCCACTTTGAGCACATGCTTACCCTTTCACAGTTTTTATTGAGGATTTTGTATCTTATGTACCCTTACTATTTCTTACACTAGGTGTAAAATATCATATTTAAACATGGGCATTTGATTTATTTTACTTATGAGAATGGTCTAAAGTTGCATTCATTTACTTATAAAAATCTCAATGTGATCATTCTCAATGTGATTATTCTCTAATGAATTTCTCTGTGTAGTACTTCATTGTATAAAGGTTCCACTTTTTAAAAATGTATTTCTCAGTTGATGTGCAATTAGGTTGTTTCCAAGATCTGACTATTAAAATTGTACTGCTATAAACATGTGTGCACATATAACACTGTGATATGATATTTTCAATTCTTCTGGGAATATGCCCAGAAGTGGAATAGTTGGGTCAAATGGGATTTCCAAGATCAGTTTTTTGAGGATCCTCCAGACTGATCTCCACAGTGGTTGAACCAGTGTACACTACTACCAACAATGCAGAACTCTTCCTTTTCCAAACAACCTTTCCACCAATTGTTGGTGGTAGTTTTCTTAATCCTGGCCATTTTTTCTGGAATGAGATGATAGCTCATTATGATTTTAGTTTGAATTTCTCTAATGACCAATGATACTTACTTTTTTTTCATGTATTTCTTTGCCATTTGTATTTCTTTTTCTGAGATGTGTGTATTCATCTGTCATGCCCTTTTTTGGATTGAGTCTTTGAATTCTGGGTTCTTTTTTTTTAATTCTTTATATGTTCTAGAAAGAAGTACTTTGTGTGAGGAACTGTTAACTATTTTTTCCCCAAATTATGGGTTTCCTTTTTACTCTGTTGAATATATTTTTGACATTCAAAAACTTTTTTATAAGATGAGATCCCAGTTATTGATTCTAGGAAGTTTTACCCATGTTGTTTGATTTTTGTTCATGAATTCTCTGCCTACCCCTATGTCTTCAAGATTTCTACCCACTTTGTCTTCCAGCAGATTTAGTGTTTCTTTTATAATACTTAGATCTCTGATCCATTTTGACTTTACTTTAGTGCACGGTGACAAGCATGTGTATAGTTTTATTTTTAAGCATAGGGAGATCCAATTTTTCCAATGCTACTTATTAAATTGACTATCTTTCTTCCAGTGAATATGTTTGGCAGTTTTGACAAAGATAAGGTATCTGAGTGTGTTTGTAGTTGTAGCTGATGTTCTAATCTAGTCTATTGAGTCTTAAGTCTGTTTTTATTACAGTGCCATGCTGATTTTATTACAGTAGCTTTGTAGTATAACTTCAAATCAGGGATTATGATATCTCCTGCCTTAACTTTGTTGCCAAGGATTGACCACCATTGACACAAAGAAGTGAAATAGGCAGAAAATCAGCAAAGAAATAAGAGAACTAAATCATCTCTGTGAATAAATGGACTTGGTTGATATATACAGAGTGTCACAACCCACAACTATGATATTGGCTGTATGATATTGGATCATAGTGCCACGAAAATAGAAATTAATGACAAAATAAAAGCAGAAACCCCCAAAACACGTGGAAATTGAATAATACAGAACCTAACAGTCAGTGGGTCACAGAGGACATTAAAAAACAAATTAAACAATATCTACAAGCAAATGAAAATATAAATACAATTTACTGGAACCTGTGGGATTCAATGAAAGCAATTCTCAGAGGAAAATTTATTGAAGAGAATATCCACATCAGGGAAACAGAGCACAAATGAACAACTTGTTGCTAAACCTCAAATATCTAGAAAAACAAGAGCAAGTCAACCCAAAGCCAAAAGTAGGGAAGCAATTATAAAGATCAGAGCAGAAATCAATGCAATAGAGACTAAGAAAACAATACAAAGAATCAGTGAATCAAAGAGTTGGCGCTTTAAAATAATAAATAAAATTGATAAATCTCTAGCCAACTTTATAGAAAAAGGAAAGAAAAACCTCAAATTGATACAGTAAGGAATGCAAAGGGTGGAATCACTACAGACCCTGTGGAAATACAGTAGATCATCAGTACCTATTTCAAAAACTTCTATTCTCAGAAGCTTGATAACAGAGAAGAAATGGATATATTCTTAGAAACATATGAATTAACAAAAATGGAGCAAGAAGATGTAAAACGGCTGAATAACCCAATTTCAATTAATGAATTTGAAAATATATTTAAAACCATACCAAAAAAATAACAGACCATGTCCAGATGGATTCACTGCAGAATGTTACAAGAAATTCAAACAAGACTTAATGCCAACACTCCATGAACTCTTCAATGAAATTGAAAGCAAAACATTTCTCCCTAACTCATTCCTGGAAGTAAGTATTACTCTAATACCAAAACCTGATAATGATCCAACCAAAAAAGAGAAGCACAGGCCAATCTCCTCAATGGACATAGAAGCACAAATTCTCAACAAAATATTGGCAAACATAATGCAGAAAGTCATGAAGAACGTTATATACCACAACTAAGAGGGATTCATTCCAGGAATGCAGCAATGGTTCTACATGTGGAAATAAATAAATGTAATACACCATATCAGCAGAGCCAAAAATAAGAATCACATCATTTCTCTAGATTCAGAAAAAAACTTTTGATAAGATCCAATGCTCATTCATGGTAAGAACATTACAGAAAATTGAAATAGATGGTCTTTACCTCAACATGATAAAATCCATCTATGAAAAATCAACAACCAGCATCATATTAAATTGTCAAAAACTGAAAGTTGTTACTCTAAAATTAGGAACAAGACAAGGATGTCTATTGCCACCACTCCTATTCAATATAGTACTGGAAATACTAGCCAGAACAGTTAGACAAGAGAGAGAAATAAAAGGAGTAAGGATGAGAAAATAAGTTAAATTATCAGTATTTGAAGACGAAATGATACTCTACATACAAGACCCTCAAAACTGCATTGAAAGACTCCTAGGTATAATAAATAAATTCAGAAATGTAGCTGGATACAAAATTAACACTGAAAAATCAATAGCATTCCTATATACAAACTATAAACACATTGATAGAGAAATAAGAGTCATCAGAGCCTTCATAGTAACATAAAAAAATGAAGTACTTAGGATTCAATCTAAGAAAAGAAGTGAATGATCTATTCAGGAAAAAATTATAATACCCTGAAAAAGAAATTGAAGAGGATCTCAGAAAATGGAAAGACATCCCTTTTTCATTGATAGGAAGAATAAATATTGTGAAAATGGCCATTCTCCCCAAATTTTTATATAGATTTAATGCAATTCCAATCAAAATACCACTAGCATACCTCACAGACCTAGAGAAATCATACCTAAAATTCATCTGGAACCAGAAAATACCTAGAATAGCAAAGGAATTCTAAGCAACAAAGACAAGGCAGTCAGCATCACAATCATTGACTTGAAGTTACACTACAAAGCTACTGTAATAAAATCAGCATGGTACCGTAATAAAAACAGACCTGAAGATCAATGGAATAGATTAGGAGATACAACTACATCTATAAACACACAGTCACCTCAACTTTGATAAAGGGGTCAAACATGTTCACTGGAAGAAAGATATTCTCTTTTATAAATGTTGCTGGAAAAAATTGGCTCTCCATATACCAAAAACTAAAACTAGGTACAGTCCTATCAACATATACTAAGCTGAAGTCAAAATGGACTAAGATATAAATAT
The DNA here is from genome assembly GCA_004027295.1 of Dolichotis patagonum. Lineage (NCBI taxonomy): Eukaryota > Metazoa > Chordata > Mammalia > Rodentia > Caviidae > Dolichotis > Dolichotis patagonum. The sequence continues at coordinate 6,601 of PVJX010042507.1, read as the reverse complement.
TAAAACAGAAATACTAAATGTGTTGGAAGAAAATGTAGGTAATAATCTTGAAGACATTAGGGTAGGTAGAGAATATATGAATCAATCCACATGGGAAATACTTCCCAGAAGCCATAACTGGGATCTAGTCTTATTAAAATTTTTTGCATATAGAAAGAAATCTCCAAAAGATTAAAAAGTAAACCAATGAATTTTGAAAAATTGTTAGCCAATTGTCTCTCTGACAAAGGACTTCTGTCTAGAACATATGAAGAAGTAAAAAAAAGTCAGACACTCTAAATTCAAAGACCCAATCCAAAAAAGGGCATCAGAGATGGATACTCAGTTCTCAGAAAAAGAAATACATGAAAAAACGTATGGCATCATTGGTCATTAGAGAAAGTCTAATTAAAACCACACTGATATTCCATCTCACTCCAGAAAAAATGGCCAGGATAAAGAAAACTAACAACAACAAATACTGGAGAGGCTGCATGGAAAAAGGAACACTGCTGCATTGTTGGGAGTGTAGACTGGTGCAACCACTGTGGAGGTCAGTCTGGAAGTTCCTCAAAAAGCTGGGATTGGAAATTGCATTCAACACAGCTATTCCACTTCTGGGCATATTCCTAAATTCCCAGCACCTGAAGAATTGATAAAACAAGATGTTATATTTTTATACGATACAGTACTACTCAGCTATAAAGAATGATCACATTAAGATACTTTTAAACAGGTGGATGCAGCTTAAGACAATACTCATAAGTGAAATTAAGCAAACTCACATGTGTATATACTGTGTTGTTTCCCTAGTATAAGAAATGTATGCATACATAAGATACAAATTCCTCAATAAACACTGTCAAAGGGTAAGAATGTGCTCAAAGGGAGGAAAATAGTATCTCAGGGAAAATGAGAAATAAGTAAAAGGGAGGGAAAGGAAAAAATATCTTTATTTGCATGAACCCACTTAAGATACATAAGATGATTGTGCTACAAATTCTGTAAGTTTATAGAACAAAGCAGCTAGCATTCATAGGATTGGAACAATGTTGCATGTTTGTGTCTTGTGATCTGAGGAACTCTTGAAGATCACTATGTAAAATATCAGCCTTAGTTGTCTTCCTACTACCTTGTCTTCAAAGCCTATCCCATCATTATTTTGGGCTCTTTGCTATTGTTATTGTTCTTCTTTGTTTCTTATTTTTCTAGTAATCTGTTTTGATTTGTTTTTCCCTCTAATGCAGAAAGTATAGGTATACATGTAGAGGCTTAAACATACCTAGAACATCTTCTAAATAGTTTGTAGCACTTGATTATATTGTATGTGATGAAATGAACAGCTACTTTGAAGAAAAACAGACTTTATGTTATCCAATGCTGATTCTGTATTGTCATGCTGTGAAATCTAGTAATGATATTATTCTTTGTTCAGAGTGGCTTTAGTGTGCTTTGTATTGTTTAATTTCAGAATACATGAAGGTATGGACAACTATTTTGAAGAGAACAGAGACATTATGGTAGCCATTGTTAATTTTCTTATTGCCTGGTTTTGAAGGCCTGTAATGCTTTCATTGCTATGTTCTGATCAGTTTCACACTATTTTGTTTTGTGTGAATTGAGTGTAATGATATAGACAACTATTTAGAATAAATCAAAAGACATTAAGGTAGCCACTGTAGATCTCCTGTTGTCTTGCTTTGAAAACTGTGTCACTTACATTGTTTTCTTCTGATCTGCTTTATCCTGTTTAATTATGTTTAATTTCACCCTTTTTAAAATACTTTTTAAAAAAAGTAATTTATAAACTATCTTCTAGGTATGAGCTGTACTGGAGACAAACACTCAAAAGCAACATTTGTGTGCAAAGCAAGTAGCTTTCTCTGTGAAGTGTCTTTGACAAATTTTTAAAAGTATTTAACACGTAGAATTTTTATTAGAATTTTGTTAGAATTTTTATTTCATAAAATATTTTTCTGGGGATGTAAAAAATGTCAAGTACTTCATGCTGGTTAGACTTCATTATTAAAACTTCCTTTGCTAATTTTCTCTAGTCCTTAACACTTTTAAGTATCCATGAACATGTCAACCCAAACACATTGTTTTAAGGTGAGGAAAAATAAAGATTTATTGGCCATATAAAATTGTGTTTTCGATAGCCTTTTGCAGGTTGCACTCCAGCATGTTAGCAGGCTTAATGACTTTTGTCTGAACAGTTTTACAAAGAACATGATACATGAAGTTGAAAGACTGCTGTAAATTAAGACACATCTTTCCAAGAAGTGGGTAATGAAAGCTGAGTAATGGAAGATTAAGTACACAGAGTACTCTTGCTACACAGTAAGAAGCCAAGATTCTATGCAGCATCTCATATTAGCATGGCAGATGTGAGCACAATGGTACTCTAATGCCATAAGCAAGTCTTAGGATGGCCACAATATTCTCATTCATTGACATGCATGCCCTATATAATTCCTCCCCATTCACTGTGGACAAGTCTTGGGAATATAAAGGGATTTCTTCTTGTGATTAATGTAGTAGATTGTTTGAGCCTGAGTTAATTAAAGGGGAGATGATCCTGAGTGGACTGATCTGGTCAGGTGAGTCCTTAAAAGACACAAGAAGCAGAATCATATATTCTTCTGTTGGTCTTGTGGAAATAAACAGCCATGTTGTAGGAGAAGGTGGCCATGTGTCAAGGACCCAAGTGTGCTCCTCTAAGTTTCTGAGGTTGTTCTCTGGCTGGCATCCAGCAAGAAAATGGAATTTGACTTCTCAGTTGTGAGCAACTAAATTCTGCCAGCAGCTAGAATTTATAGAGGACCTTGAACCTCACATGAGATTGACATTGTGATTTCAGCCTTGTGAAACCCTTAGCAGAGGACCAGTTAAGTCATACCTCCTGCTCCAGAAAGTTAGGAGATAGATGATTGCTATTGAAAGCCACTAATTATGTGGTAGTTTGTATGAGAGCACTAAAAATCTATTGAGTTTAGTACTGGAAGTACAGTGTTGCATGTAACAAATATCTAAAATGCATGAGCTGGCCTTGGAATCAGTAAGTGAATGAAAGGATGGTGGGAAAAGTTTCAGGTACACAATATAGAAAAAATAAGCTGCCTTGAATAGACTGTCAGTAGCATGATGGACTAAAGTGATCCTCCTACTGAGAGCATATGCTACTGGAAAGTAGAAGAAGGAAGTTATTAACAAAGGATAGAGTTGTAGTCAGGCTGGGTAAAGTTGAAATTTGAGGACTTGCTCTGAATTGTTTGGGAGATGTGTAATCATCCATGATTTATTCATTGTGTGACACTGTTCAGGATATTGATCATGACATCTGGAGGCAGGAAAATGGTACAGACAAATTTTTGCATTTGCTCAAGGGAAAAATATAGTCACTTTTAAGTTTTAAAACACTGAATTCATAGTATAGAACCTGTATGAAATGAATAGAGGAAGCATGTGGAGTCCTACTCCAAAAAGAAGATATTCACTGTAGGATCATTGTTTGATTGTTTGTTTATTTATTTATTTATTTATTTTGGCACTGGGGATTGAACTCATGACCTTCCACTTACCAGGCAAGTGCTTGAGCCACTGAGCTCATTGTTTATTTTAAACAATGAGTTTATAGTTTAAACCTAGGGATATATTTAAACTGTAGTTTAAACCTAGGGCATATTGGAGACATGAACATGCAGCCAAAGTGAGTTTAATGATTGTAAAACACTCATTGAACGAAATTGTGCAGTAGAGCTTGTTTGTGTTAGGTACTATATGTTGACTGGGAATTCCCAAAATTTACCTCCATATACAGTGCAATGCTTACTTGTGAAAATACACTGTTTTGAAACTTGCTTATGTGATAAAAACACTCAACAGTAACATCACTGATTAATTAGAAAGTAGACCAAAAAGAGATTTCTCTGAGGAGGATTTTATTATGAACATTTTTTTAGAAATACTACAACATAGTGATAATTTAAGCAGGCAAAGTATTTGTTGGTTTTGATGGTCTTGTCACCTGGGCCAACAAGATCAGGCCTAATGCCTGAGAACACTGGGATTGGCCTAGTGCTAGAGCAGAACCAGAGCTTTAGTATGCAGGGCCAGGTCTAAGGCATTCCTGGATCCTGCTTATGTAGGGATCAGCCTGGGGGAATTACTGATGTGGGGCAAATCTTGTTTCCACTGGAGTTTGGGGCTAGCCTGACTAAGAATAGGTCTGAAGCCATGATCCTTAAAGGCCAGGCTTGAGCCTAGTGTGTATATTGGCCTGATTCCTTGGCTACAGGGGCTTGCTATGTCATGCACAGCTCTTAAGATTCCTTGGGTGAAGAACATGAAAAGCGGCAAGAAGGTGAAGAAACAAAGAGGAGACACAGAAAGCTGGGATCAGGTGGAGCCCTCTCAGGATGGGAGGAAAGCTAATGCACTCTAACTATAAAGGCATTTATTTATATATTTTGTAAATTAAGTTAATGTGACACTCTTATTGTAGCAAAACACTGTGCTGGCGTTAGGTGTTCTCTGGACTGAAGCAGCTTTTTCACATTGCTTACCCCAGATGCTCTTTGTACCTGAGGCGGCCATGCCCTAGCCCTGCACATGTGATCATTTCCAGCTTCCAAGGCTCCCTAAATATCCTTCTTTTTTGTTTCATATTTTAAGCTGGGGTAGCTGTGTTTGGAGAACTCTGTAGAAGATCCTTTTATTCTTGAACTCTTTCCATTTTGGATGAAATCTCAATTAGGCTAAATATTTCTAGTTTAAAGATTTTAAGTCATTGCATTTAGCAATTAAAATCCTGTACATTCCATTAATCTGTGGCACTAGTCAGTAATCAATGTAGCCAGTAATTGTCAGGTTTTAGCAATTTGAATTTCTTTTACAGCCAACATTTACTATGGCATTGTTTTATACATTTTGTAATTGTTGTTTTCTGCAGAATATTCAAGACCAAGTTAAGATGAGACCTGTATAAGTTACAATTAATCTCTTGCTATCTATCAAGATGGATTGTATTTTAGGAAGTACCTTGGGAAAATGCACTGCACTACTTGGCTATTTTGTCAGTGTCAGCCATCTGGATGAGTCATGGCCATTGCTTTACCAAGTTGCTTTCTTTGGAAGCTTAGGAGATTTTTCACTCCTGGTGACTCTCCTTGGGCACATCACACACCAATGATCCATTCCTCTGCAGTCTCACAATTTTTTGATCAAAAGACCAGGGACTTACTGAGTACAAGATGTCACAGCAGAGGTTGTCTAACATCCTGGGTCCTTACTGACCTTGAAAAGCTAGGTCTAAAATGTTCGCTGTCCTCTTAGCCTATCTATCTCTCTAATTTTTGGCCTCTAAACCTCAGTTGTTGAACCTCCAGAAGAAAAGACTGAAAGAAGTACAATGTAGTAGAGGCAGTAAGTTTAATAGTACTATCTTATTTGAATATCATACACCTTAAAATATAAAATAGAACTGTTATTTCTTACTAACCATGGATGTTTGGAATTTGAATTCCTACAGAATGCAATCAGTTACACATATTAAACAGAAAATTAGAAATCAAAACTCATAACTAATCATGATAACATTTTTAAAAAATAATTTTATTTAAAGAGAAAAAAACAAAACAAAACAGAATAAAGGGTAGCCACAATACCCTTGGAATAGCCATAAGGGTATTCAAAGGAAAAAAGGAAAAGAACAACAACAAAAAACCTAAGAAATTATTGCTTGACAAATTACATACTGACTTCTTGGAAATAGTTGTTCAATTTACAAAGTTAAAACATGTAAAGTAGACATTCAAACAGTGAGACTGTTAACAGTTCTACTCCACAATCTGACAAAAACAGCAATATGATCATCAATCTTACCCATGTCAGTATACATGCAATTATATCAAAAGGGTAAAATTAAACACAACAAAACAGAGCAAAGCAGATCACAAGAAAGCAATGTAAGAGAAAAAAATTTCAAAACTAGACAATCGGAGATATTCACTCTCTATCATATTGACTCTTGTTTTCTTCCAAAGAGTTGTCCAGATTGTCACATACAGGGAATTCACGTGAAACAACTTAGTATGGAATTGATCTGACCAGGACGAGGAGGGCATTTCAGGTCTTCAAGACCAGACATTAGGAACGCCAAGAATGGCTGTCATAGTGTCTCTCATTCTCCTCAAAACAGCTGTCCATACCTTAATGTGTGTTGAACTTAAACAAGGCAAAGCAAGCTAAGATCACTTTGAACAAAAAGTGATACTTTTGCTGGACTTCACATCATGACATTATGGAATCAGCACTGGGTATTGTAGTGTCTCTTTTTCTTGAAAGTAGTTATTCATTTCAACATGTGTTATATAGTTGGTTCTCATAAACTGTTTATAAGCTCTACACATGCATGTGTCTCTACGTGTATATCTATCATTTCTGTATTAGCAGGAAAAACAAAACAAAGCAAGATAAAACAAAACAATACCCAGAAAAGCATGAGGAAGAAAAGTCACATAAAACCACAATACAAGGTGATCTACAACAGTTACCATGGTGTCTCAGCAGTATATAACAACATTAATAAAAACAAAGCATTGGAAACATTATAAGACTTCAA
>PVJX010042506.1:0-14113 GCA_004027295.1 Dolichotis patagonum | reverse complement strand
GACCCGGGAGCCGGACAACCTCCTCTTCTACCTGGGCAGCAGCGCCGGGGTCAGTGATGGCACGTGGAGGGCTTGGGGACACTTCCGCAGTGAGGAAGGGAAAACAGAGTCTCCCTGAGGTCGCTTGCTGTTCCACAGGGCGCAAGCCTTTGCTCCCATGGTAGCTTAGCTTGAGAATAACCTCATGGACACGGAAGCCTGTGCGGAGCAGGTGGCTCTGTGGCCCCACATCAGCCGTCTAATCCAAGCTGTGTGCCCAGAGCTCCGCTGTGGTCACCCCCCGGAACCCCCCAGGGTGACAACGGGCATTGAGTCATCAGAGTCCCCAGGCTCCTCCTGCCCACAGGATCCCAGGGTCCCCGGGGAGGACCGCTGATGCCTGGCTGCAGCAGCGGGAGAGGTCGGCGCCCCTGGGGACGCCCTGTCTCCCTCGGAGTGCGTCCCGTGGGGATGTGGGGCCATGCGGGGCCGTGGGCCGGGCGCTGTGGCTTCCATCTCTGCATATTTCCCACCATCATCATCGCCCTGGCTCCCGCTGAGTTTGCCTGGGAACTTAACATTGGAAGGCCCAGGCCACGGGTTGCTGACGTTGGAGTGGCCAGTACCCAGGACGCTGACCTGTGCTCCAGCCCCAGGGAGGGCTATTTACAGAAAGAAGAGGGGGCTCTCAGGGCTGAGGATGGAACTCCTTACGAGGCCTGGATGTGATCCCCAAACTGCCAGAAAGGGGGGATAAAACCTTTGGGCTTAGACCTCTTTTACGGACAGAGAAAATGCTACCTGAATTTGTTCTTCAAAGTGTCTGGAGCCAGCACGATGTCACGCGGCTGTAAACCAGAACTCTGGAGGCGGAGGCAGGAGGGGTGAAAAGTTTGAACCCAGCCTGGGCACCTTAGCGATTTAGTGAGACCGTGTCTCAAAAAACAGGAGCCGAGGATGTAGCTCCGTGCTCACGGCCTGGGTTCAGGAATGGACGGAGGGAGTGGGTTTGGGTGCCAGGTGGTCAGCAGTGCTGACTCGTGCCCGCTCGCTGTCCCCAGGCTGACTTCCTGGCAGTGGAGACGCGGCGGGGGAAGGTGGCCTTCCTCTGGGACCTGGGCTCCGGCGCCGCGCGGCTGGAGCTCCCAGACTTGCGCATTGATGACGACCGATGGTACAGCGTCCACGCCAGCAGGTAGCACTGAGCTGAGTCTTACGACCTCCGGTAACACAGGCTTGGGGATTCCCGGACGGGCGGGCAGATTATAGCCAAAGAGCACTTGGTTAGGTTAGTTAAACTCATAAGGGTTTGGTTTTTCTTCTCATGCAGAAAAAATAAACTTTGTTACCAAAATCAGTGATTCAAAAGAAGGAAAATATTAGAAATGCAGAGTCTCTTTACGATGCAAAGGTTACTTTTAGAAAGTCTAAACCGGAGGCAGCCCAGGCTGGCAGCATGTTTATTCCTCCCTGGTGAAGGGAAGTGTTCTGAAACCGGTTAGGAGGTCTGTGTGCCGCCCGCCTGCAGTCCCAGCCCTCTGGAGGCTGAGGCAGGAGGATCACCATGAGTTCAAGGCCAGCCTCGACTACTTAGTGAGAGTTTGCCTCAAAAAACAAAGGAAAATGTTGTGTGGCCAGCAGAGGCAGGCAGAGCAGCAGAGGAGGTGGGGGTGCCTGTAGAGTTGCGTTTTCTTAGAATTCAGACCTAAAGCAGAGAGTCTCCTTTCAAAGCTTCTCTCCGGAGGACACCACTTTAAAGCCACTGTGGGTGTCCCCGTGCTTCCCACGGTCCGCAGCGCTGTGGCCTGGCAGCCGTGTGTGGCTGGGGACTTTTTCTTTGTTATCTACAAAAAGTGATGCAGTGTTAAGGCAGCAGATTGTCCTGAAGCATCACTGAAGGCACCCGAAGCTGCCGTGAGCAGGGTGGTAGCGCGGTGCAGGGGTGTTCCCGGGACTGCTCTGCGAGGTCTGGGGAGTGACGGGGGCGGGGGCAGGCATCCCTGGAAGCAGAGCCATCCCCAGGGATCAGCAGCTGGGCTCGGCTGGGGACGTGTGTGTATGTGTGTGTGTGTGTGTGTGTGTGTGCACGCGCCTGTGTGAACGTCTGAAGGTCCTTCCGCCACACCGTGTGACTCAGGTTTGGCAACACCGGTTCGCTGAGCGTAAAGGAAACCAGCTCAACTCAGGAGCCTCAGACCAAAACCAGCAAGTCCCCCGGGACGACAAAGGTGCTGGACGTGAACAACTCCACTCTGATGTTTGTCGGGGGGCTCGGAGGACAAATCAAGGTGCGGTTCTGAACGTCTGTGGGAGCAACGCGATGGGCGGGGTTCGGTGGATCGGGAACGAGACGCTGAGTGACCACACGCGCCGTGTGCCCGCGAGGCTTGCGTGGACTCGTCATTCCTCCCTGTGGCAGCTCACGTGTGCCTCTGGCTGTGCCGGGGCAGGAGCATCTCGCTCAGTCGGTGGCACAAACGGGAAGGCCAGTGTTCCACCCCCGGCCCTCTTCCAGGGGTGCACGGAGCGTTTGGGGCTCTGTATTGGTCTGCATGGCATCTTGTGGCCCTGTCCTAACTCTAGTGTTAGGCCGACACTCGGAGAGCGAGGAGACCTGTCGGGTTCCCTCCGTCGTGGCGGTGATCCTGTCACCCCTAAAGCTGAGTGGCAAGGACTTGCTTCTCATGGGCGAGGGCCTCCGCTCTGCCCGTGTGGGTCTTTCTGTCCAGTGACCCTGGCAGCAGAGACGGCCTCTGCCTTCCTCTCCGGTCATCACTCAGCACTCCGAACTCGGACTGTGAGAGGGCGGCCCCAGGGAGGAGCAGCCCGGAGCGCGGACAGTTTCAGGCTCTGTGTGTTTGTCTGCCTAGAAATCTCCTGCCGTGAAGGTCACGCACTTCAGAGGCTGCATGGGGGAGGCCTTTGTGAACGGCCGCTCCGTCGGCCTGTGGAACTACGTGGAGAGGGAGGGCCAGTGCCGCGGCTGCTTCGCGAGGTAAGATGTCCCTGTGAGGTCACGCGTCGCCTGTCGTTCTGCTGGCCCCTGAGGACTGTGGGAGGAATTTGCCCCTTCGTGCAGGAGGGATAGGACTCATTGTCTCAGTCACTTTACTGCAAGGGGCCTGACGCTGATGGCAGCCGGTGTTGTTTTTAATGTTAGCATCCAGAAATTTCAGTGATCTTCCCACACAGCTGTCTCAGAGAGCCACGATGGAGCCTTCGGCAAAGCACCGTAGGTTTTTATTATTGCTGGGTGTGGTGGTACACGCCTACGATCCCAGCACTGTGGAGGCTGAGGCAGGAAGATCACCAATTGACTGATGCTTTTATTTTTCTATTTTGATTAGTTTCGTTTTGTTCTGTTTTGTTTAATTTTATTGTATGTGAAGGTATAGGCAGCTATTTCTATGAAAACGAGAGACATTCTGGTAGCCATTGTTCATTTCCTGTTGTCTGGTTTTGAAGTCCTGTAGTGTGGCCAGTTTTGGTCACCGGTGGTTGTCAGAAATGCTGTGACCCTGGGAAGTCATGCTGCTGCTCCGGGCCGCAGGGAGCGAGCTGGGTGTTCAGCCTCTGGGCTGAAACGTCTCGGGGGCAAAGGAGCGTTTCTAGTGTGACAGGAGACAGCGGTCCTTTGTGCTGAGGATGCACCTTCTCATCCTAACCCCGTTTCCTGCGACACAGTTAAGGCCAGCTGAACGTGGTAAAGGCCAGTATGCAGGTCATTCTAAGGGCACTGGCAGCAAGAGAGGACACTTACATCGAAGGGGGGCAGAGTGGGTGGACACAATGGCCGGATTAACCACAGCAGCGGGCTTCCGGGAGGCGCTTCTGCGGTCACCATGAACTCTGCCTACGCTCACTTTCTTTCTTTTATGAAGCAGTGGGGCCCTTGTCTTGCAGAGTCTCGTGGCGAGTACATTTTCAGACACAGGTTGAGTATCCCTTGTTTGAAATACTTGGGGCTAGACTTGCTCAGATTTGGATTTCATCGGGTGGGGGTGGGAGGTTTGCATATATGTTATGAGTTATATCAGGGAGGGTCCCTAAGTCTAACCAAGAAATTCATTCACATTTCATGTGCCACGTATCCATAGAGCCCGCCGATAATTTTCAATGCTGTTTTGAATACTTTTGTGCAAGAAACAGTGTCATGGTGTGGAATTTCCCACTTGAGGCATCATGTTGGTGCTCAAAACTTTTTAAATTTTGGAGTGTTTTAGGTTGCAGATTTTCAGGTTAGGGATGTTCAACTTGTGCTGCAGTTTCCACTTGCTGTCAAATGCTGGCAATAATGGCCCTGCCTTCGTCTTGGTCAGTAAGCAATCCACCTATGCTGCGTGGCCACCCAAGAGGGGACAGGATTTCATTACTTCCGCTTTGCAGCCCCCAGAATGAAGACTCGTCCTTCCGTTTCGATGGGAGCGGGTATTCGGTGGTGGAGAAAACCATGCGGGCCACCGTGACACAGATCATCATGCTCTTTAACACCTACTCCCCTCACGGGCTGCTCCTCTACCTGGCTTCGAACGGCACCGTAAGAGTCTTTCCAGGGCCCTCAGCCCTCCGCAGGGGCTGTCTGGGTGGCCGCGAGGTGGCTCATGTTGGAGGGGGGAGAGTTGGCCGGTGCTACGTGTGCACGTGGAAGCCGTGCAGTTTCACGAGCCTGTAGGTGTGGGGTACACACGTGTGCCGTCCGGTTCCCCGTGGGAAAGCGGCTCCTCTTCTAATGAATCATGAAGGAGCTCTGGGGCGGTGCAGAAGAGTAGCAGCAGAGCTGCTCTCCAGCACAGCGGCGGGGCAGCCCTCGCTGTGAACTCTCAGTTGGCCTACATGGTCTCCTTCCTCCGCGCTCACTGGGACCACAGTGCCGCGCTGGGACCGCACCCCGGCAGCCCCCGTTCCCTTTGCAGCTCACGCCCTGGCTGTTCTCCGTCTGCAAGTCTCATTTTCAGGATTCGTCCCTGTGTCGGGCGAAGTGAGCCGGACAGAGCAGAGTTTAGTTGTCTGAGTGGCCCGTGGGCTTGGAGCCAGTGAGCAGGGTTTCATGGTGCTCTAAAAAGCCGTGGTGGGCGTTTTTAGCATCGTAGCACAGCTGTGGGGCCCGGCTCTGTTACCCCAGTCTGACCTCAGGTTTCTGCCATCCCTGGCCGAAGGGCAAGGGAGTCTTGGGGCGAAGAGACAGAGATGGGAAACCGATCTCTTCCTTACAGAAAGACTTTCTGTCCATTGAGCTGGTCCACGGCAGAGTCAGAGTGATGGTTGACCTGGGCTCGGGACCGCTCTCTCTCACTACGGACAGGCGGTACAACAACGGAACCTGGTACAAAATCGCCTTCCAGAGAAACCGGAAGCAAGGTAGGGCCACAGGGGGTCCCGAAGCTGGTTGCCCTGATGAGGTGAGACGTCTTCCCCAAATCAGCAGTCTCGTTCTGCTTCTGCTCCTGCTGTCCCCGAGTGATAGTCTAGTCCATCGCCCTCGCCTGCGGGAGACAGCAGCAAGACTCTCAAATGACATAGCCATTAAAAGGCCCTGTTGGCTTTGGATTGCATCTCGCTGGAGGAATATTGCAACTCTGTCTAGGACTTCACCTTTTCTGTCTTCTTCCACACGTCTGTTGCCCTCCACTTAGCAATGTGCATTCTGAATTTACTGAGTTTTGTGGGATCGTTCAGAACATCAGCTGCTCGGATTTATTGGCTTTAAAATAACCCAGCCTTGTAAAATGAACTTTATTAGCAGAAGCTTGGGTTTGCTCCAGTGAGTGTTACTTTGTCTCTTCCTCTCTGGCTCCTCACAGGACTCCTGGCTGTTATCGATGTTTATAACACCAGTGACAAAGAGACCAAGCAAGGCGAAACGCCGGGGGCCTCTTCCGACCTCAACCGGCTGGATAAGGATCCAATATACGTGGGTGGACTCCCTGCGTGGAGAATTCCCAGGTAGGGCGGTGGTTTCCTAGAGGCACTGTACAAAGAGCCACAAACAACCGAAAGTGTGTTCTCCTGCAGTCCTGGGGGTTCCAAGGCCACAGCTGAGGCGGGACCAGGTGGCCTCCTTGGAGGGCCATGAGGGCACGTCTCTGCCGCTCTCAGGTGCCCCAGTGCTTGTGGCAGCCACTCCCTGTGCTGCCCTGTGCGCCCTGCTTCTGTGTCTCTCTCTGTCTGGTTCCCTGTAGATAAGGACACCTGTCACGTGGAGTTAGGATCCACTCTAATGACCTCATCTTCTGCAAAGACCCTGTTGGAAATTAGGTCATGCTCGTAGGTACTGAGAACTAAGACTGCAACATTTTGGGGGAACACAACTGAACCCATGACATCTGTGTTTATTCAGAGTATTATATGCCACATTAATTGGGAAATAAAGCAAAACTTGAGCAGATTCGGTATTTATTGCCCAGTCCCTATATCCCCTGCAAGGCTAAGTCTCCAATAACCGCACGTCCTCCACCAGGCCCTGCCTCCAAAAGATTCCTCTGCCTCCGGGTGTTGCTACAGGGTTTTTGAGGGGCATTTCAGGTCCACACCACACCCCCTGTCCCTAGGCTCAGTTCTTCACAGAACCCTATTATGTGGCACTGGAGTGTGACCGTCCTGGTTGCAACTGGTGAGTCGCCTGCTTCCCCACTCCTTTCCAATGGGCCCCAAATTTCTACCTTCTCCAAGGAGCATAGATTGCAGCCACGGTCTCCGCCTGGTCTTTGAAATGAATGGATGCGGACCCTGCCAAGTCAGTCACTTACCTCGCTGCCAAGACAGAGCCAGGGCCGCAAGCCATCTCCCGGTGCCCCTTTCCGGTGCAGTCCCTGCCATATGGGACCAGGAGCTTTCCTAGAGCCATAGCTGAGTTGTAGTTTTTTTACACACAGTGTAGACACTGGAGAAAAGGGTGGCTGACTTCTTTGTTCACACTGGAACAAGCTAAAAAGGACCAAAATGGCCCCGAACCACATTGCTTCCAAATGGTCCCCAGCTCCTTGCTCAGTGCAGCGAATACAGCAAGGGGTGGCCACTGCAGAACCACGTGACTGTCTGCTGCTTCTGTGACAGCTGACACGTGAGGCACAGCTCAGGGACACAGTAGCAGGATGCAGGCCCTGCGCACTGCTCCCTGTAGGAGCGGTGGCCTCTGGTAAGAAGGGCCTGGTACTGATCGGAAGCAGAGGGTACTTTGTGAGTGAGCGTGCACCCCAGACAGCAGCCAGGGGCTCCCAGCCCCCTGTGCTGGGAGGTACCCCACCCTCGCTGCCCCTGCAGGGGACGTGCGTTCTGCCCCAGGTGGAGACCGCATCGCCCACTCGGCTTCCAGTGCCTTCCAGCAGAGCACTGCCTTTCTTATAACCAGCTGGTGCTTATTTTTAATTTTTTTTAATTTTGAAGAGAATAAAACCAAGTGAAATAGAATAGAGTCAGTCAAAACGAAATGATGAACATGATATAGGACTTAAAAACAAGATAAATGGAATCCACAGTGGCTACCATAATGCCTCTTGTTATCTTCAGAATAGCTGCCCATGGCCTCAGGCATAATAAAACCAATCAAAACAAAACAATGGAAGCAATACAGGGCTTCAAAACAAGACAATGGGAAATCAGTAATGGCTACTATAATATACTTGCTGTCTTTGAAATAGCTGCCCATGCTATCAGATATAACAACATCAAACAGAATAAAACCAAACTAAACACAATACAGGGTTTCAAAACATAATAATAGATTAATAATGGCCACTGCCTTCCCTGTTTAGATGTTTCCTCCCCTTTCAATTTCACAGCTTTACATTTTGGATCCCACTGACTCCTTCAGCTTTTTATACTAGGGAGACGACAGAATGCTCACCCATGGGACTCTGAGCCATTTTATCCATGAGCATGGTCTCAAGTTGTATCCATTTACCTACCTTGTTATTTTTAAGAGATCTTTCCTTTTGCAATCACAAGCTGCAAACCTGTCTTCAAGATCTGAAAGTCTATCTTCAGTCTCTTTCAAGAGGTTTTGCCAGCTGTCAGTGGAGTTTTTAGTTTCCTGATTATCTCTTTGAATGTGTTTCGTGTATTCTAAATCCTTACATGGTTCGTTCAAGGTTTCCCCATTTTCCTGTGCCCCTCTATTTTTTTATCTGTGTCTTTAGAGATGTTCAGCAGTTCTTTTTATCATGTTTTTCACTTCTTCTTTTCCCTGAGGTAGTATTTCTGTCCTAATTTCTTTTAGAGCCTCATGAAGTTGTCTCTTTACTTCCGTTGCCTCATGTCAGAAACTTCAGGTGTGCGACTCCCCATCTCTTCCATGTTTACACCTCCTGGACTTGCTCTGCTTGGGTTGGAGGCCAGAGATGCCTTTTGCTTCTTTGTCTTGACATTTTCCTGGCTTCTTCCAGACAAGTGGGTAGTGGGGTCCCAGGTACTTCTTGTGTTGGCTACAACTCCTCCCCATCGTGACTGGCTGGTTCTCCTGCCCAGGGCTGTCTACGGGTATCTGATGGTGGCCATTGCTGGTGCAGGGCTGGTTGCTGCTTTTCCCAACTCACACTGGCTGCTGGTGGCAGGAAACATCCCAGATGGCAGCTGGTGTGTGTGCAGGGGCAGGGCTGGCCACTGCCTCCTGGACCTGAGCTGGTTACCTGGCCTGTGCTCATTAAGAGTATAAAAGTTCAACTTAAAAGACACTTTATTTTTTCATTGATTTAACTGAGGCTTGTACCCAGGGGGACTTGAGATCCATGCCCAGTCCTTTTCTTTACCCTCTTTTGACACAGTGTCTTGCTGTGTCACCTGGACCAGCCTTGAACGTGTGATCCTCCTGCTTCAGCCTCCTGAGCAGCAGGGATTACAGGCGTGTGCCGTCGTGCCTGGCTAATAGACATCTTTTGTGTGTGTGGTCATCAAACAGCCTGGTCCTGAGGGGATACGTGTTCCACCTGCAGGTCTCCCCATCGTGTCATTCTCTTGAGGTGTCCTCGACACTTCCTGCACATGGGCACGGGTTTCCCACTGGTGCTCCAGAAGTGGAGTTACACACTCCAGGTTTCACTGTCGCTGTTTTCTGTCCTTCCCTGCAGGAAAGGCGTGACCAGCAAAAGCTACGTGGGCTGCATCAAGAACCTGGAAATATCCAGGTCCACCTTCGACTTGCTCCGGAACTCCTACGGCGTGGGCAAGGGCTGCGTCCTGGAGGTGGGACGCTTTCCTCAGTGTGGGGGCCAGAAGTCAGCCAGCAGTGGGGCGGTGGGGAAGACGCTGACCGAGCGGGTGGCCCCTGCCTGCAGCTAGGCTGACCTCACTCCCTCCGTCCCAGCCCATCCGCAGTGTCAGCTTCCTGAGAGGCGGCTACGTGGAACTGCCACCCAAGCCTCTGTCGCCGGAATCAGAACTGCTGGCCACATTTGCCACCAGGAACAGCAGTGGCATCATTCTGGCTGCCATCGGCCAGGATGCAGAGAAGCAGGGCAGGCGACCGCCACACGTGGTGAGTGCCTCTGAGGCGGGCGGGAATGATTGCCGCTGAGTGGCCTCCTCTGCGAGGTAGTCATGTCTCCTGTTGTCGCATCATTAGTCCTTTGCGTCTAGCAACTGACAGGAAGGTCATTGCCACCCTCCCCCGGGGAAAGTGATGGCGGACGAGCGGTGTGTTGTGAGTTGAGTTGTGGTGATCACTCTTCACTCTAAGCTGAAACAGCAGGTCCTTCCATTCTGCTCGGGTCATGTTGCCTCTCTGTCCAGCTTGAAAGGCAGGCAGGAGTGTGGCCCATGAGGGGCACGGCGGCAGGCAGCCTCTTCCTCCCAACCGGAGGGGACACAGGATTCTAACTTGTCCTCCTACGGAACCTGCAGTGTGTGCAGCGCTGTGCTTGCTGCAGGAGAGGCTCCGGAGACACTGCTGCCTGGTCATCACAGCGCTGCGAGGCAGATGCAGCCTCTTCTGTTTTATTGCTGAGCAAGAAACGGATTTGGAGAGCCCAGGCTCACACAGCTGTCAGGGTCAGAGCTGGGCTTGAAGGACCACTCAGAGACCCTACCTGAGGCATGATCCGTGTGTGTGTGTTGGGACAAGCTGATCTTGAACTCACAGCGATCCTCCTGCCTCAGCCTTCCCAGTGCTGGGATTACAGACCTGTGTCACCACACCTGGTTCTAAAGTTAACCATCTTAAAGCAAACATTTCCCATAGCATTCAGTGCACTCGTGATGTTGTGAAGCCACTCTTGCCATCTAGTTCCACATAGTGGCACCACCCGTATCCACAGCCTGTGCCCCAGGAAGTGAGGGGTCACCGGCCACCTCCCCTCCTACCTCAGACAGTCAGCGGCCTGCCCCGTAGGTATGGCTGGATTTCACCTATCCCGGACATGTGGTGAAGATCGGGCCCCGTAAGCTGTGGCCTCATTGTGTTCTACCGAGGGTCTGACCAGTGTCGCCAGCCTTAGCGCTTCAGTTCTGTTAGTGACGGATCCGTCTCCCTCCAGCTCATCAGTTAACCCCGGATGTCCAGCGGGTTATTTCTGCTGTTTCTGCTGCTGTGAGCAGCACCGCTACAAGCATTTGCTTGAGTCTCTGTTTTCAGCTCTTCGGACCAATTCCTGGGAGCAGAATTGCTGTTCCCCTAGTAATTCTGTGTTTAACTTTTAAAGGAACTGTTGTAGGCAGGGTTTGCAAGGAACACAATTACACACAGGATGTGTGATTTACAGTATTATTTTATAATGGTTACAAATACAAAGAAGGAGTCAAATACAAAGAAAGAATGCAGGAGATCTGTCCACACACTGAAGACCCAGAGTCCAGCTGAGGGCCTGGGTCCCACGGTAATGACCTATTTGAGTCCAATCGGAGAGCTAGAGCCCATGACAGTGCCTCTCATGAGTCCAGGGGAGGCCTGGAGCCCACAGCAATGACTCCTGCAAGTCTGTTTCACGGCTCTGCGCTGGGAAGGCCCGAAGGTGGTAGAAGCTAGAAAGCCTGGGCAGGATGCAGGATCTGTGCCCGCAGGCTGAGGGTTCTGCCCTGGATCCAGGGAGCGAGGCCCCAGTTAAGAACAAGGGCTCCCTCAAAAAGTGGCACAGCCGTCCTTCCTGACAATGAGGTGCTGAGCTCCTCTGACAAGGAGAACAGCTGAGTAAACATCAGGAAAGACGCCCGCCAGCCCCCTCCAGGAGAACCAGTAACTCTTAAGTTTTCCTCTCCAGTTCCTTTTTATCAGGGCAGCAATCCTCAAGTGGGGTATCCACACTCAGCACCGCTGATTGAGTTCAGCTGGTTGTTACAAGTTGCTCACCAGTTATCAACCCGCCACAGGAGCTGCCACACTCCTTCTGCCAGTCTTGAGTGAGTGAGTGAGTGAGTGTGTGTGTGTGTGTGTGTGAGAGAGAGAGAGATCCTGGGGATTCAACCCACGCAGACTGCCACATCCTCTGCGGCTTTTATTTTTAGTTTGAAACAGGCTCTCAGAAAGTTTCCCAGGATGCCCTCAAACTTAACAAGCCTCCTGCCTCAGCCTCCTGAGTACCTGAGATTCCAGGCAGGAGCCACCAAGCCTGGCTTCCGCCACCAATCTTGATAGGGCCACTTGCATGCAGTTCCTTACCGAGGCGGCAGAGAGGAGCGGCGTGGGTCAGTGGGCAGTCCGCTTTCTGCTCTGGATTTATACACTGTTACACTTTTTCACAAGGAGGCACAAACTTTAAACGTCTGCAGACATTTTTCAAACCTGCTGGTTTCTTAACGCCACTCTTAAAAACGTGGGAAGAAACTCCCCAGGCCAGTGTAAGACTTAAGTAAATGTCCTGTACTGTGTGGTAATAAAAAGAGAAACAATTTAGATGTCACCAATAAAAAGACAAACTAGATCCATATGTCCGTCATGTAGCAGCACAGAGTAGATGTGAGGTTTGGCAGAAATGGGAATCTGTGATGTGGTGAGAATAAATAGTGTCTGCACCATATAAACGATAAGAAGGATTAGAAGGTAATGTAAACTCTGAAACAGCCGTGACAGTTGGCGAGCCTCTGTTCATGTTCCTACATGATCTGTGGATGAAGGGTGTAGCAGTCATGTCAGCCGGGTGAGGTGGTGCAGGCCTGTAATCCCAGGACTTGGGAGGCTGAGGCAGGAGGACCCATGAGTTTGAGGTCAGCCTGTGCTACATAGTGAGACCCTGTCTCAAAACAAAAATGAATAAAATGAAAGCTGCCTCGTGATGTGTTTGTGTGGGAACTCTCTCTGCCACCCGCAGCCCTTCTTCGCCGTCCTGCTGGTCGATGGCCATGTGGAAGTGCTCGTCAGCGTCGGGGACGGGACCAGCCTGCGGAGGGCCCTGGTGCATGCTGCCTCGGGCACCTATGGTGATGGCCAGGAGCATTCGGTCTCCGTGGTGAGGACTCAGAGGTACGGTGGCCCGAGAGGCGCATGAGATGAAGGTTTGGAGCGGGGCCCTCCGTGAGTGCAGGATGCCCTTCGGTGATTGCAATGACCCCTGAGTTTTTATCATTTCTAAAGCACTTGTAGAAACTTCCTTGGAGTCAGTCTGCTCTGCTTATAGCAAGGTGGTTGTAGAATTTTCATCAGGGAGCGGCCTTAGTCCTGTCCTTAACTGGGGTCGACATAAACTGTCTCTGCACTGGAGTAACTCTGTGGCAGATAAAGGGAATGATGCTCCTAGCTGGTGGACAGGAATACACAGTGCTGACGGTAACCAAGAAGCAATATTCTATCAACATCCCCGCACTGCCCTCCAAGACCGGGGACCCCAAGCAGAGGCAGATAGAGGTTAAAACCAGTTTCAGTGGGATTTCACAGCATTTCATTCATTTCTGGAGCATGGTCACCTGTAAGTTTTATTTTTCAAGGTGCACTTTTTTACTCAGACATGTGATGCTACATTTTGCCATCAAGGAAATGTATTATTAAGAACTTGCTAGAAATGACTGAGGTTTATGCTGAATGAAATAAATCAGACACACAGGCTTAAATGTTATATGAGAAATCCAAAATGTAAAGAGCAAAATAAAAGATGGACAGTCGGGGGTAAGGAGATAGATTTTGTTCGAATGGGGAGCTGGTGGGAGGGGAGAGAGACAGCAGAGGGGAAGGCTGTGTGGTATAGTGCACCAGCTCCTTATGAGGAAGGAATGAATATTAGTGCATGTACTGTAAACATGCACTAATAAAAATTTTAAAATACTGATTAAAAATAACTTGGTGGATTTTTTTTTTTTTTTTTTGGAGAGAGGGTCTCACTATGTAGTTCAGGTTGGCCTTGAACTCACTTTGTAATCCAGGCTGGTCTTGAACTCATGGTGATCCTCCTGCCTCAGCCTCCCAAGTGCTGGGATTACAGGGGTGCACCACCATGCCCAGCCCTACTTGCTGGAATTATGCACTAAAATGGGGCCGGTGTTTCATCACCCTGAGGAGACCTTGTGTTCTCCTCCCAGAATTATCACCGTGCAGCTGGATGAGTCCAGTCCTGTGGAGATGAGGCTGGGTCCCTCTGCAGAAGGCAGGACCATCAACACATCTGCCCTCTACGTGGGGGGCGCCCCCGCGGGGGAGAGGACCTCAGTGCTCAGGATGAGGAGACCGTTCCACGGCTGCATCAGGAACCTTGTCTTCAACACAGAGTGAGTGTCCTGGCTCTGTGCACTGTCTCCTTGCTGCTCTGGAAACAGGGGAAGGAAACCCCAACCTGGAGATGTCCAGTACGAGTTCCTGTTCTCTAAAATTGAAGGGTGGATTTTAGGAGCAGCAGAGGTTAAGAGCAGAATGCATTTATTGAGAGGAAGAAAGCTTCTGTCTGAGAGAGAGACAGAAGGGGTGGTGGGCGGGCTGCCAAGGACTCTGTCTTTTCTAGGGATTTTCTAGGGATTTTATAGAGTAAAACGAGGTGAGGTGGGTCCAAATGGGGAAAACATGGGAACTCACACAGTGGGAATGAAGTGGGACAGAACTATGGTCAACCAGTAAGATTAATGTTTTGGGTAGAGTTGACCAAATCAGGGACAAATGGGGAAGCGAGTCACGTAGCAAGCGGGCATGGTACGGAGCAGTGACTTCTCCTGTAGGGGGCTGGGATGGTGACTCCTGGCTTCTTCAGGGTGATAGGGAACTATGTAGAATATCAGTCCTTGATGTTTA
>PVJX010042505.1:0-14071 GCA_004027295.1 Dolichotis patagonum | reverse complement strand
TGCCAAAAGAAAAAAAAATATCTGCTCCTTGGCATTATTCAGCATGCAATGTGTAAGGAGCAGGTACTGATATTTTTCTTCATGAATGAATTCCTTAGAGAGGACCATTACACACTGTATTGTATAGTCTGTAACTTGAGAGTCTATGACAAAGAAAAGTCAGCCTAAGGTGAACAATACATGGCCTCAGCCAGGCCCTGCTAAGCCAAGCCTCTCTCAGATTACCTAACATCTAAAGGAATCTCTTTATTTAAACTTCACTTACATTTGTAATTTATCAGTGGTTATTATATTCAGGAGTATCTTAAATACAATTTAAATAAGCACACCTGTACACCAGACTGATGAACAAGGAATGTTTACATTGGCAAGATAGTCAACAACATAGAGGTGTTGTTCAAAAGAAACTCACCATTGTGGGCTATCTCAACTTGGAAGCGCCTTGCATATCTCAGTGAAATTATTTGTATGTGCTGTATTTCACTGTGACAGGTACTTAGATAAATATACATATAAGGAGATAGTAAACATCCACAAGGGTGGAGTCAATATGATTTTTCTTTTCACAGTGCAGTGTGGTATAAAAGATTTTCTTTTTCTACTAATTCTATCATCACAACCATAACATTAGAGAATTATAATATATGTTATAATAACTGTTAATTTATACATGTATTATAAATTGATTAATTTGCTCCCAATTAAAGTACATTGTCTATATTTTACCATCTTAGGACAACTAGTCTCTGAGACTGTCCAAAAAATGAATATGATGTTTTTATTTTAACATAGATTGCCAGTTTATTTACAAATAAGATTATATTCACATTTCTACCAAGACAATGTTAAACTCTGTTTTATCTGCTTCTCAGGAATGTCGTGTGTCCTCAGTCTTCCTAATATTGCTCTCAGTTCTCTGATATTATAGAGCTCTATCAAATTGATAGTTATTATGGTGTAATAGTTGATTAGCTCTTCAACATTAGTTATTAAATCGCATGTTTTCCTAATAGCTTAAAATATTGTGGCACAGAGTCACAAATATCTTCTGCCAAAAAAAGTTCATATCAACCTGTTTGGGCACATGGACTGTATTTCTCATCCTCCTCTGCAGTTAGGTAAAATCATAAGACGGAGTTCTAGCCTGAAGTCTGAGAACTATAGTAATCTATCCCATTTCTGTGCCAGTCTTTGTAATCACTGTATTTGTTTACTGGGACTGCAGTGGTAGTTTGCCACACCTATAGTGACTTAGTAAGACAAATTTATTTCTCAGTTCAGGAGGCTGTGTTTCCAGTAATCTTTGGAGTTTCTTAGCTTGTAGCTGTATCTAACAGATCTATGCCTCTCTCTTTTCATGTACTTCTCTATTTGTTGATTTGTTCCCGCCATTTCTTAGAAGGATACGAATCATCAGATTTAAGACTCATACTAAATCTTATTTTATCTACTGCTCCTTAGCTAATTGCACCTGCAGAGTCCTTTCTATACAACATTTGCTGTGAGGTTGTCGCAGGTGCTGAATTGTGAGAGGATATAATTCAAGTCACTGCAATAGTCACGTCTCACATGTATTATCTTTTCCTGTTCACAGACAAATGAAGCTGATATCCATTCCCCAATATTATGCATCAGAATCATCTGTTAAAATATACAGCATGTTGTTCTTTGCAATCACAGTTTCTGATATAATGAGTCACAGAGAAGAGTCCAAGATTGTATTTTGAAAATGTCCATTTGTGCTGCTGATGCTACTGGTCTGGGAACCACAGTTGCAGAACAAGTGGTCAAAATACAAGAACATCAAAATATGGAAGAATATGAAAAATTCTACCTACCCATGTAAAAATCCTTATTTACAGTTGACACTAAAGAAACAGATATCAAGGAACGTATCTTATTCCAACCAAAATAAATCACTTGTTTTTATGTAGTACTAATTTTCCATATGTAGTGAATACATTTCTGAACTATCAGTTCTACTTCATTAAACTGTCTTATAATGCAACATTTTTGAAATTGCTGCAGCTTCATAAAGTATTTTATTTCTAGTAGAGGGAATAATATCCTATTATATTTGTTTCCCTAAAATTTCTTATCTTTTTTATACTCGCACATAAAGAGAGCATTGCTATATTTTTGTCAAGTTCAAAATGTTTAAACTGTCCATTAGGTATTCAAATAGGTTCACAATACAATTAAATAGCAGTTTGGCAATATTGTTATCCTTACAGTATTGAGTATTTCAATATAAAAACATCTATCTGTATTTATTTAATATTCTCCTACATCTTTCAGAAGATTATTTTCTCTCTACAGCTTTTGTGAATTTCTTAGAGTGCCTTCAGTAATTTCAACTATTTGTTACTTCTGCTTTTGAAGATTTGCTAGTAAAATTCTGTTTCTAATTAATCATTGTGCTTGTAGAGTAAAAATACTGTTATTAGTATTATATTTTATTTTTCTTTTATGAGAACATTCCAAAGACTTTTGTTTTCTCTTCCAGTGGATCATGACATCCAGACATTTGACAACCAGCATCAGTAAGTAATGACAATTCTGTTTCATTTTTATTGATATTTCTTCTGTCCCTTCTGGTCCATTTGCTTCCAGGTGGATGTCAAATGATTGTAGTGATTATTGATTAAACTCCATATCCTTGCAAAGATAAGATGACTCAGTGAAGCATGAATTTTCCTCTCAGCCAGAAGGCGGAACGTGAAGATTGGAACGAGTTCTTAACTGTATTCAAATGTTCAGACTATTTGCCATATGAGTATAGCTTTTAAACTGAGGCACATATATTTAAGGCATTCTTTAGATAACATACAGTCTTAAAAGAAGCAAGCATATGATAGAATTTTTGGTGTACATATTATATATTGCCTTTTAAACTTTTATTTTAATGCTTTTCAGCAGCAGTAATAATTATACTATCTAGCTCTTATTGAGTGTTCAGTACACAATATGTATTATTCCAGGTGATTTATATACATGGCTAATCCAGTCCTCATATCCAGAATTCATCTGAGCTGAACTTTTATTTCCATTTCAAAAGTAAGGAGATGAACCCAACAGACTTTAAATTTTCCAAGTTATAACAAAGGCATTAAGCTTTTATATAGTAGATTCAGTGACCCTTCTTTGAATTCCTGTACTATTTTGAAACAATATATTCTATCTTAGCATACTGGAGATAGAAAAAAAAAAAAACCTTAAGACTAAGCCTCAAAAATAGATGCATATGTACCTGATGTATAATCAAAAGTGCCTTTCCTTACTTGACATCTTTCAGGTACGTGGTCAGGCATCCATTACTGATGATCATGCAAATTACAGCACAGTAGCCCCAGCCTGGTTTCCAAGAGAATAAGCACATTATCTCCAAGATAGTGGAGTAGAGTACAGGTTCAAGAGCTCTGAAGTCTTATACCTGCTTATTTGTCTAGTATGTGTGTATTATAAGTGTTTTCCTCTCCAGAAGTTTGAACACTAAATAAATAAGATCCCCATATACTTAAAATTTTCCATCTCTGATGCAGACACATTGAACACATCACATGTAAACATCCTCTTCTGTATTGTGCCATTATTACTATTAACTTAGTTAATTTACATTAATTCCATCTTCTGTTCAGCTTGTTGTATCTGAATTTGCAATTTGTCCCCATATCTGGGACCCAAAATTGTTAGGCATTTCGCTTCCTTTTTTTCTTCCAAGATTTTTCAGTCAACGCTAGGTTTATTGATCACAATTTCTAGGTAAAAGCTGAAGCTCACTTTGTGTATGTGTATATATGTGTAACATTGACGTGTATACACATACACACAGAGAGTATCAATGGATAATGGCTCCATGGTTTATGATATTATAAAATTTTTTGAATCTTCATTTACCTTATATATGAGCTTTCCATAATCACTGGACTGCTTACACAGAATACAGTGTGAAGCTACATAGACAGCTGTAAACACTGACAGAAAAAAATTTCTGTACATTTTGAGTTCATATATGATATTTTGTATATTTTCAATTTTTTTTTTTTTTTGGTGCTGGGAATCGAACTCACGACCTCGTGCTTGCCAAGCAGCGACTTACACCGCTGAGCTAAAACCCCAGCCCCTGATATTTTGTATATTTTCAATCTATAGTTATCTGCATCCATGGATGGGGGACCCAAACGTATACATGATCAGTTGAACATGTACCCATAGAACATTACTAACTACCTCTCAAAATGATATCCAGAATTAAGTAAGAAAGCATATTTAATGACTAGCACATTCAAAAATGTTCATAATTGTTATATTAATGCAGTTTCCTTTTGTTAATATTATTTTTTAAAGTTAATGTATAACGACTACCATATTTGACATACAAAAAACACCATAAATAGTAGCGTATTATTTTTATCATCAACAGCAGTCCAAACCATCATCATCACAATTACTTATGTGCAGTAGGGTGACAGGAAAGTATAAGAAAATTTTTCTTTTTAGTTCCTGTTTTCGTCCCTTAATTCAGAAATTCACTAACATCAAATACACAAGTAACTCTTCAATTAATTATACATAATTTTCAAGTATAGCAGCATGTGTTAATTACTTCTCTCTTGTTGCTGAGACAAAATACCCATTGCCAAAAATGAAGGAAGCAAAGGTTTATTAGCTCACAGTTTGTCGTGGTTTCAGTCCATAATCTGCGGGCTCCAAAATAGGGTGGCATGGTAGAGAAGAAAACCATTCAAGGTGGCCGAAGACAGAAAAAGCAGTAAGAGCAAAGAGGTATGAGGTGGTCACCCCTTATATTGTATGCAGGTCACCCACTCCCGGGTGGGGGTAGCACTCACACCATCTCTGTTGTGTCCTCTTGCACAGGCTCAGAATGTTTTCAAAGTGGGACTGGCCCCTTGCTGAGTCACTCGGTTAACCTTCTAAACTTCTCAAGCTGACACAATGAGCAACATTCTACAACAGCAGAGGCAAGTCTTCTACATTCTAGGATGTACAGCACTTAGTTAATCATTTAGACTTTTCAGGTTGATACAATGTGTCAAGCATTATGCATCAAAATGTGAACTAGTCCCAGAACGCATGGGAAAATATTTTAGAGATAGGAAACAGGCACCATGACATGTGCCTGTGATCCCAGCATTTGCAAGGCTGAGACAGAAGGATGATCAGTGTGAGTGCAGCCTGGAAAAGTTAGTGTGATCCCAAAATTGAAAACAAACAAACAAAAAGGCTGATAATGTGGGAGGTGGCTTCCTGAGAAGATCCTGAGTTCAGTTTTCAGTATTTTTTTTAAAAAGACAGAAAACAATATAATATTGTGGTTAAATGTATTACCTTTTTCTCTTTGAAATAAATTAGATAAACCTCAATCTTGTTAGATCATTAACTAGTAAAAGCCTTGTAGACCTCTTTTTCTATCAGCATAACATGAAAACTCTTTTCATGGAATATATATATGGAAGTATTTTTATTTATTGAGAAATACAAAATATTTTTATAGTATAGAATAAGGTTTTGATATGTACAAACATTTTGGAGTGGGGAAATCAAGTTAATTTACACTACTATCTAGAATTCAGAGCTCTAGAACAGTATGGGTATAAATTTGTACAGTTTTTTGGAAACTATTTTGTGATATTCAAGCATAATAGCAATAAGACAGTAATAAACTCGATTACAGCAGAGATGTTTACTATTCCATTCAAAATCTTGTTGGCATTGATTACAGTCAACCTAGGCACAATCCTTCCAAATATATATTGAATCAATAAATAAATGGGGCATGAAAGAAGGGTCATGGTTTAGAAAATAGAATTTTCAGATTCTCAGTGAGGAAAAAATATAAAATATCCACGATAGGAACTTAGTATACATCGATTTTTTGAGAGAAATCTTCATATTATAAATTACTAAAATTCCTTAGTCAAGTTATATTTTATAATATCCATAGTAAAGCTCAATCATTAATCCAAACTATAAATGAAAAGCAAAATAAAGGAGATATAATAAGAAGTAGGGAGATAAATATTTCTCATATACAAAGGGGATTAAGGGCTTGCAGAGGGAAAGAGAGAGAGGTGGGAAAAGGAATGGATAAAGAAATTAGGTGTGTCGTGAGCTTGTATCACCTCACATGGAAAGTATAAGCCTTGTGTAATGCAAAAATACACCATTTTTTCAAAATATTAAGATAAAAATACATATTCACCTTTTTCAGAACATTGTGATAGTTTTCTAATAAGTAGGTTGTTTAAAATTATGAGGCAGGATTTATTATTCTAATCTTTTCATAGCGAAAATAGAAGGAAATATCAATTTGTAGAAAAAAGAAATTAACATGTAATTTTGAGAAGTCTTGGACCAGTAAACTGATATACAGATTGCATAAAGAAACACAAGCTTCAGAGACGGAAAATACGATATGTGTCTATAAACATTTTACAGTTTTGGGGATTCTTTGTATAATCTGCAAAGGTAAACACTGGCAACATAGAAAGAACCTTGTACCATGGAGCCAGCCATATCACTAATTGTAAATATTATAATCTTGGAAAATGAACAAATATTCATTATAAATACTGCTATTTAACTAAAAATCAATATTTAAGTTCTTAAACTACCTGAGAAGGTTTTCCTTCATTATGGAGAAAAAACAGAATAGTAGATAGATATTGATATAGACATGTAAAATTTTGAGCACATATTTTGCACCCAATTTTGGACACTATGGATAATTTGATCCCATTTCTTTATCTTTCTATATTTCTGTCTCTTTGTCACTTTGTCTCTGTCTGTCTCTGTCTCTCTCTCTCTGTCTCTCTCAGTCTCACTCTGTGTCTCTGTCTCTGTCTCTGTCTCTCTCTCAGTCTCTGTCTCTCTCTGTCTCTCTCATAGACACAGGTACTCAAAACAGAGGACAGGATATTTACATAAAACATGTCCAAAGCTGTGTTATATTCAATGGCATGTACATCTTTGTGTTTAGACCATGTCATTTCCGTAAAGAACAAAGAACTTGAACTAGCAATATTTCTTTATTTTGTATTTAATGAAACACTTAAGTTTAACTACATGACTAAAATTCCTATCTTTGATATTCAAATTTGCATGAAATAATATTTTAAATGATTATCATTTAATCTCTAAAGATCATGTCTAGATAGTTGATTCCAGATTATGTCATAATGTAAATGTTGAAAATTCTGTTTCCCCATCTAACAAGGAAGCAAAATGGAATGAAATTTAAGTTTGGTAAACCTCTGTGTTTCATTTGTTCTCAGCCAAATTTGATGTTAACTTCTTCACCTTGAAGATTATATCTAATTTGTGTCCATCCCCCTCACACATCTTCATACTAACAATCAAATAACTTCCAAACCTTTATTATGATTTTTGTACTTCATGGGTTACAAGCTCTAAAACCTATGAATGTCTCCTTTATGCATTTTAATGATTGTGCCATCCATTGTACAGGTATACTTTATTAATTATTCTCCTATTATGAGAACATGAAATATTTTCCTATTGATTACATGTAATCAGCACTTAATGTGTTCTCATTAATTTTTTTATATCTGTTGATTTATTTATATTATTTTCAGGTGATAGACAGAGGCTACCAGAAATTGTTGCACAAGGCCAAAGGATATGCACTTCTAATGGTTTCTTGCTATTTTGTCAAATTGATTTCTCTTTTAATTTGGTCAATTGATACAGCCATTAGCGATAAATGAATATTGAATTCTTCAGCACTTTTTAGTGGGCAGTATTAATCTTTGCTAGTTAGGTAGATGAAAAGCAGTACTTCCTAATTTATTTGCTTGAAGTAATGAATGTTTTCTGCAGTAACATTTGATATTTTGTTATAAAAATAGTAAACAATGAAACAATATTTGAAGATGTAGAACATTATAAAAAAATTGCATTCTTTATTAACCTTTTACTCGGGAGTTATTAGTGTTAATATTTTAAAATTTATCCTGCAATACAGCTCAACAACTATTATGCATATATATATCAAAATCTGTATCAATATTTTTAACTATGTGAGGCATGATAAAAATGTAGGCATTTACATTTTAAAAATATGGTTTTAGTAAGAGACAATATTGCCATTAATCTCCCTCAGAATACTCCTCCTCACTTGAACACACAGATCCATCTCCCCACTCTTGCCACTTTCTGAAGCATTTCTGGAAGTCCTCCTTCATGAGTGTCATTAGTTGCAAGTTTGGATCAGTCTACAACATTGACCTTTCTTGGTCATTTTGACTTTGAAGAAAAGCTAGAAATCTCAGGTACTAGATCCACTTGAATAAAGTGGAAGAGGACCCTACGGGATATGTTTTTATAAGCCTGCCTTTCTGTTGGAGGGCATTTGGCAGTGACATTCAATATATGTTTAATCACACCTCATAATGACACATATTCTTCTGTTTATGTGGTCCTCCAAATTATTACTCTTAGTGTCAATAAGCCAGTTCTAAGCCATGGTTATTTGACTTTTATATTAGATATCCTTTTTTGTAATAATGTGATTTTTATCAAACATACAACTTTTATTTTCTGTTGTTTTTACATTTTCTGAGTTTATATGAGTATATAATACTATGAATTACTTCCTGAATTTTTACACACAAAAGTCTGTGATATGTTATGTAAAATTAAATCACATTACTCCTTATTCTAAACTCAGCATTGTATTTCATAATTTAAATTTCCATCTGTTTGA
Organism: Dolichotis patagonum; assembly: GCA_004027295.1. Classification (NCBI taxonomy): domain Eukaryota; kingdom Metazoa; phylum Chordata; class Mammalia; order Rodentia; family Caviidae; genus Dolichotis; species Dolichotis patagonum. The sequence goes on along the minus strand of PVJX010042505.1, from coordinate 5,325 downwards.
CCATCTTTTTTAAAAATGCACATTGTATTCTTGAAAACAGTGCTGCTATGGATTATCCTGTGTTTGTATGCTCCATTAGACATGTCAAGAGTTTCTCCTAGATATATTGTAGGAGAGTACTGTAGTTTTTTTTTTATGTTTTATTTTAAAGGGAATAGAACGAAACAAAACTAAGCAGATCAGAACAAAACAATGCAAGCAACACAGGATTTCAAAACGAGGCAGGAAATCAACAGTGGCTTCCATAATGTCTCTTGTTTTCCTCAAAATAGTTGTCCATATCTTCACACATAATGAATTCAAAAAAGACAAAATAATATAAAACCATTCAAAACAAAAGAATGAAAGCATTACAGACCTTCAAAAACTAGACAATAGGAAAATCAACAAGGGCTACCATAATGACTCTTATTCTCTTCGAAACAGTTGTCTGTACCTTCACACACATTGAAATTAAATAACAGAAAACAGACTAACACAAATCAAAACAAAGAATAAAAACATTAGTGGACTTCACAACAAGATGACATAAAATCACCAATGGCTACCTTAATGTCTTGTTTTCTTCAAAGTAGCTGTTCATACCATCACAGGAAATAAAATCAATTCTTATAAACCGTTTAGGAGAAGTTCTAGGTATGTATAAGCCTCTACATGTACATCTATCATTTCTGTATTAGAGAGAAAAACTAAATCAAAACAAAACAAATTACGAGAAAAACAAGAAACAAAAGAAACAAATAACAACAAAGATCCCAAAATGATGACAATATAAGCTTTCAAGACAAGAAGCATAACTGAGATTATTTTGCATAGTTATCTTCAAAACAGTTTCTCAGATTACTAGATATGAACATGCAAAATTGAAACAATCCTATGAATGTTAACTGTTTTGTTCCAAGAACTAATAGAATTTGTAGCACAATCATCTTAGCTATCTTAAGTGTGTGTATACATATTTGTATCTTTTATCTTTTCCCTTCCTTCTTTTTTCCTTTTCCTTATCTGAGTTATTTTTCCCCTTTAAACAGTTTCTTACCCTTTCACAATATTTATTGAAGATTTTGTACCTTACATACTCTTTCGGTTTCTTGTACTAGAGAGATATACAATATTTACACATGTGAGTCTAATTTATTCCACTCGTGAGTATGGTCTCAAGTTGTACCCATTTACCTATAACAGCCTCGATGTGATCTTTCTTTATAGTTAATACTCTATTGTATGAAAATACCACATTTTTTTTATCCATTCCTCAACTGATGGACATCTAGGTTGTTTCCAACATCTAGCTATTATAAATTATGCTGTTATAAACATGGGTGCACATGTATTCAGTTCTTCTGGGAATATGCCCAGTAGAGCCGTAGCTGGGTCAAATGGGACTTCCAATCCCAGCTTTCTGAGAGTAGACAGGAGGCGGTGCTAGGCGAGGAGCAAACAGCATGCCACTACCCACTTTCTGTGCCTTTTTATCTTATCCTGGTTATCACCCTTTGGGCTGGTAACTCTCACAGCCCCTGTGAGCCAGCCTTAATCCTAACATCACACCATGAGTCAATCGCCCAGTATGGCCTCCTTGATCCCAGCATCACACATCCTAGATGCAGCCACCTCCTAAAAGGCTCAACCATGACCACATGGGGCTTTGGAGGGACATGTAGACATAAGCTATTAAACCTGTTTAGTATCAATATGTAAGCTGCATTCGTGTGTATCTGATACTTAAGGTTTTAAAAATTCTTGTTTTGCCCCAAATGAAACCAATGACAACTAGTATCTCTTTTGATCATGTTTTGAATGTCTTCTTTCACTTGTGCTAAGAGTAAAAACAGGTCAATGAATACTTAAGAATAATAGAAACAAAACCTCAAAAAACACTAAACATAAAATTAAGAGAAAACAAATAAAATTCAACTAAACTAAACTAAACTAAAGGCTTAAAATGCTGAAAAGAGCTATTCTTCTAAAAGAAAAAAAAGGAAAAACACTAGCCATCAAGAGTAGTAATAACTTCAAAAAAGCAAAATCATTTCCAATCAATATTAGCAATGTCTTATAGGTCAATAGGAAAAATTCAAATACCTAGTGGAAAAACCCAGGCACAATACACTTGTGTATTGTGTATTTCACACCTGAAACACAATGCTCAAAAACTACAAGGGTGAATTTATTTTAAAGTGATCAAAATTATAAAGATCAATTATTTTACATAAAAAGACAATAAATCATCAGTTAGAAAAGAGGCTTGAAGTACTCAGTGCCTCAACAAGAATGGCCTCTTCTTTTCTTTAGTGTTCTAAAAAGATTTCTGCCTTGTAAACATGCAGTGACTGCGCAAGAAAGGAGATGTTACTCCTAGTTCTGACATTTTGCCTAATTTAAATTTCTTCTTAGGCTCCTCTAGTTGAATTTTTAAAATAGTTCAGTCCTATAACTAAGGGCCTATTCATTGAGTAAACCTGCCTAATTGGTTTATTTCCAAGGAGCAAAACTTTCTAAGCTTTGTATCAAAGACTCTCATCTTTTGGTACGGGAAAAGAGGAAATGAATATTTGCATTCCCATTTTTCACAGCCCAGCCCTTTGAGTAAGCAAAGGTTGTGATCATGTATTGTGACTCAGGTGGAGAGAGCACAATCAGGCGAACAACCAAAGCACAAAGAAAGTATTGGATACTGGCTTTGCTTTCATCAGGCATGTTAGTGACTTTTCTCTTTTAAATAATGATTTTCTAAAAAGCCTTTGATGGTACCCTGTATTCTTGCAGACCATATTTATGTCATTTTGTCATTGATATTTTCTATTCTGCTTTAAAAAGGTAAATGTTACCCAGGGGAGAATTCTTTCAAATTGTGCTTTTCTATTTGAGGAAGAAACCCATTACTGAAATTCTAAAAGCCATAAAGATAGCACTTAACTGGTGAATTTCAGGGAAATTCACTTTGTTTCTTTTTGCATTCAACTTTCCCCTTTTATGATTAACTTTGAGTGGGATTGTCGCACTAGACTGAAAGAGCTATTTCTTTTAAATACTTTGGAATAGTTGCTATTCATTTATTGCAACAAAACAAATAACATTTGTTAAACAAATATTACAGCAATCAAATATATGTGTTTTGTATTTCTATGCAAATTTTTATTTATTTATGAATAAATGTACAGATTTTACATGTGCATATATATGTGCATAATATATGTATATGTATATGTGTGTGTGTGTGTGTGTGTGCATAGTTGTATGAACGGATGTAGAAAGAGCACACAGGGGCTGGGGATTTAGCTCAGTGGCATAAGCGCCTGCCTTGCAAGCAGGCAGTCGTGAGTTCGATCCCTGGTACGGATAAAAAAAAAAAACCACAATCAGGAATGCTACTCGCAAAAGCAGGGCTCACTCCCACTTCCCCTCTATATATTTTTCATAAGTATAAAAGAGTATATATTTGTGAAATACTATCCCATAAAACATTTCTTCATGTAGCTTTTTTGTTAGGCTTTATCAAGGACATTTTACCACAATTATTACAAGTAACCAGCTTTAGTTAATTTGTGTTAAGTAAAATCGTACTTAAGCTGTTTAATAATTTCAACTCCATTTAAAAACCCTAGAATATGTTTTTTTCAGGATTGTTGCCACCTTTTAATTATATATATATATATATGTATGTGTGTATTAATTATATATATGTGTATCAATTATATATATATATATATATGCAAACTATATAATTTACTTAACTCTCTTTGCTCATTATTGATTTATTCTTTTGGTCTATAAGCTATAGACTTAAAAATACAGGAACGTTTTATCTGAGGCATGCTATCTCATGAGTTCTTCACGCAAGTCACTACCCCTTGGAGAGTAGGCTTCATTAAGCTCTCAGTAATCTTTTTTTTTAGATTACTAATATCATCCTCCTTGCCAGTTGAAAAATCAAGATGAGCAGAAGCTGAAGGATTGAAGAATGAGTTTTAAAATTGTTTAATCTATTACTTAGCTTCCATATATTAAATAAAGGAACATTGCCTCCCTCTAGGATATGTGACCCCTATTAAGCACTCTACGAATTTGTTACTTCTAGTAGTGGTTAGCGAACAGCCATGCTGAGTATTGTACTAAATAAACAACACCTGATTTTCCCTCTGTGTGGAATCTTTTTGCTCACTAGTGTCTACAAGGCAAGTTTTTCATCTCCTTCTGTTCATTATCCCTAACTTTCTTTGAGTTTTTTACACTCATCCTATTAAAATAAAACATCCACCCACTTCACAAGATCCCATGTCGATCCTCACTTTCATTTATGGTTATTGCTTCTACTATTTAGCAAAAATAGATTTTACTCTGTCTTTTGTACAAGGCATAACCTTCTCACCTCTTGTTAGTCTGCTCTCTTTGAGGTTAAGTAGTCTTATTGTCAAGTCACTATCATCTCAGCTCAAGTAAAGTGTTAGACATATAGTTCACTTACAGTGATATTTGAATTAATGAACCAACATTATTGTGACCGATATAGAAATTTAGGCAGCAAGAAGATAATAACTTCCTTAAGGATACACTTCCAGAAATTAGTAGATAAATGATTCTAATTCAAATAGCTTAATTTTTTCTTCATAGGTGTTTGGGATTATATATATCATGACATTTTGGATATTTCAATTTTTCATGCTATTTTCTTCCAAAGTATCAACCATCTTGGAAAGATGTTTATAGAGGTAACATAACTGTATCTTCATCACAAGTAAGATATTTGCAATTATTAAAATGAACCCATTTTCCATGCATTATAATTCTTTGTTTCAAATGATAATGTTTGAGGCAATCCTTTTTTGAATTTAGGTACTTCATCATTTGTGTTTTGACTTTTCCTTTTATTTTCACCCCATGAAATTTAGTATTGCTTTAGTGTTTCTTGTTTTGTCTCCCCACAGAGGCTACAGTTATGCATTTCCAGCTGTTGGATATCTGCGTGACTGCAAAGCACTTCTTGATAAATGAGCTTATCATCAGCATCAACAGCAACAGAATGCAATCAAGTTCCCGCTCTGCAAGTCAGGATCAATAACTAACTCTCACACCAACACAGTTAAGCCTCAGGAAATTTCAGTAGTTCTCTAAAATTTACGGATGTGATTCTGCATGCCAGGCTTCTGGATTAGAGAGGAAAACAGGCCTGATTTAGTAAATGCCACCGTTTATATCTGACTGATTGTATGCCATCTTCCTTTTTTCCTTCGTTTCTCTTTTGGTTTCCCTTTTTTCTTGCCTTCCTCTTTAATTTTTCTTTTTCCGTACATCTTTATCCTTCATTGTTTCTTTCTCTACACT
>PVJX010042504.1:0-14100 GCA_004027295.1 Dolichotis patagonum | reverse complement strand
ATCCCTGCATCCCCCACCCCTCCACCCATCCATCCCTGCATCCCCCACCCCTCCACCCATCCATCCCTGCATCCCCCACCCCTCCACCCATCCATCCCTGCATTCCCCCAGCCATCCACCTTTCAGAAGTGAGGTATTGCATGTGTCTTCCATGAGGGTGGGCAGGGTGTACGCAGTGGTCAGTGTGGAAGGTGACACCTGAGATATGTCTTGAGGGGAAGAGGGTAACTGCTGCACAGTGACTGAATTTTTGAGGTGCAGCTACCTTCCTGGTAGTGCTGGAGGCAGGATGCCCCCCAAGAGTTTTCTGGGCCCACCCGCCTGGTGGAGACCTGGCCCAGTCTAGGAGTCCGGCCTGCTGGCTTGGCCTTCCAAGCTCCGACCAAGCGCTGCCCCTCTGTGCACTTGCTTGCTCCTCTCTGCAGCTGCCCTGGGGCCTCCATCTGGCTTTGTGTCCATGCAGCTCCAGGAGGGGATGTAAGCCGGCCCTGCCACCCTAGGCCTTCCAAGGTGGCTGACACTTGGATGCTCAGGGGCACCTGGGAGAGGGCAGGTGGCAGGTGCTCCTGTGGGGCCCAGGTCGAGTCTTGCTGCTCTGTCCTGTGGCTGGGTCTCTTTGGGGGTCTGGGAGGGCTGCGTGTGCCTCCATCTGTCCCCTAGTAAGGTCCAGCCCAGGCAGGGCTGGAACAACAGCAATGCCATGGGTCCTGCACCCACTTCGCCTCCTGTCCCAGTGGGATTCTGGCCCAGTGAGTTGGTTTCCCCTTCTGTAACAGAGATGAACAACGAGACAAAGCTCTGGCTTGCACCATGAGGCCTGGAGCTGCACGGCGGCTGGTACGATTCCAGGTTTCAGGAAGGGCTCCCCAGTCACAGTGAGGGGCTCTCAGGCTCAGCGTGGGCAGGAAAGATGCTCCCCGCCAGGCCGGGCTCTGGGTCTGACCTTGTCGCTGAAGGGTTCTCTGGGGAGCGCTGGGCAGTAAGGCCTGTGTGCATGTGTGTCAGGAACGGCGCAAGAAACGGTGGGGTCTGGGTCTGAGGCCGTGGGTTGCATCCAGAGGCTCCTGGAGGTGAAGCCCCCTTTTTCTGGGGACCTTGGTCTTTTCTCTGCAGGCTTTCACCTGATTGGGCAAGGCCCACCACACAGCCCTTCCCTCTGCCTGCAGCTAAGAGTGGCTTTGCTGCAGCAGTGCGTGGGACGGGTGTCCACCCAGAAGCTGGGCACTGTCACCCGGGGTGACCGAGTGTGGGGGCTGGGCGTGTTCCCCGGCAGGGCGGGGACCCTTTCCTCCTCCTTCGCCAGCTTCCTGGTGAGTCAGTTTGTGGGCACAGAGTGGGGCCACCACCGAGGCTGTGACGTCCACGCTGCCTCCTCCCTGTGAGCACAGCCGTAAAGTCTCAGCAGTTCCTGGGAACGTGTCTTGTCCAGGCAAACACTGCAGGGTGTGGGGTCCGGTCCGGCACAGGGCCCAGCAGGCAGCCCCCGGCCCAGGAGCGTCCACCTGCGCTGGGTGGGACGGCATCTCCGCCCCGGTGGCCACATCCTTGTCATGGAGTGCGGCACCGCCCAGTGGCTCTCAAGGTGCCCAATGCCTCCACGTCCCCTGAGTCCTGGTGGGAAGACCGTGGGGTGCTGGGGGTCCCCCAGGCTTGGGAGGAAATGGGTACCAAGAGGAAAGGCCACGCCTGGCTGTCATGCTCTCAGAGAGCCAGGGTCCCTGCGGTCCTACTGTGACATCTTCCTGCTTGTCTTTGTCCTGCAGCCAAGCGACGGTCCCCATTCTCTGCCAGGGGCTCAGCGATGACTGCGCTGGTGACTGAGAAGCTGTGGTGTCACCCAGGCCTGACCTGGTCTCACCGCCATTGGTGCCCCCTCTCTGAGGGGGGGTTTGGTCCTCACGTGGCTGGTCCTCACAGTAGTCATCACCGCTGTCCTGAAGAGAGGACACAGGGTTGGCTTTCTCCATGGTTGGGTGGGCACCCTGTGCCTCAGTGGGATGGGGCTGGGGAGCCGGCATGGAAAAATCACTTTTTGGGGGGTGTGGGATCCCCTAGGGCTCAGTGCCAGCTCGGGAGGCCCACTGGAGGACATGCACAATGGTGCCCTCGGCCCAGTTGGCTCTGCTTCCCTAATCTCTGCTTCCCTGCTTGGCCTGCACAGTTCCGCTCCCCCATGTGCCCTGAGAGCTGCTTACCTGACCCTGCCGCCCCCACTGGCCTGACTGTCACTGCGGGGGGGTCCCGAGGAGGCTACCTTAGAGTGCGATGCAGCGTCCTGGAGGGTCTGGCCTCTGCTGGGCTCGCTGTGGCCTGGCCATGCCGTGTGTGGTGCCCTGCCAGGCCTGCAGGGTGTGTAGGGAGGGGCTCAGGGCCCTGGGGGAGCCTCCATGCCCTCCTGGCCCTGGGACCCTGGGATGTGTGTTCACTGTATTACACTCGAAGTCAGAAACTGTATTCAGGATTCATCTGTTTTCAGGAGGAGGAAAATGTAGAGCAGAGAGGGACTGCAGCCCTCAGTTTGCCCCTGTACCTGGGCACGCCTGTCTTTGCGCCTCCACCCCTGGGTGGGCTTTGGGAGCTGCTGTTCCTAGAGGGCCCAGGTTTTGGGGCTCTGCACCATGATTCCTCAAGACCTTTCCAGACTGGTGAGGCGGCAGCTGGCTTTGAGGCTCATAGAGACCCCTCCCAGACCCGGGCCTCTTCCTCCATCCTGCTGGGCCCTGGGGACCTGGTTCCTGTAAGCCTCCAGGGCTGGGCGGTGCTCCCCGAGTTCTAATTAGATGTAATTTCAGCCTGGGAAAAGGCTGGGATTAGGCAGTGGGCAGTGGGGGGGGGGGCTCTGAAGTGGGCTCCAGGACCCCAGCCCTTACCCCAGCCCTTACTCCGGGCTGATCACTGTCATGGGATGGGCTTGGCTCCCCCGGGGTGGCCAGGGCCTGAGCCCTTTGGGGCCGGGCTGTCTTAGCCCACACTGCCCGGGAGCAGGATGTCCTGGCATGGGAGGGCTCAGGCAAGGCTGGGCAGGGAACCCCCGCCTAGAAGCTTGTTGGGCCTGAGCTCTTCTGGGGCGCTGGGCTGGGGGTGGGGGAGTAAGAGGGGACACAGGACTGCCAGGATGCGACTCTGGCAGGGACCCCCATCCAGCCCACTCGGGGCCTGGTCCTGCACGGTCCACCTTGGGTGTGTGCTGGCATCGGGCACGGGGCGGTCGCATCCTGAGGAAGCTGGGTTTACCCAGGGAGCAATAAAGAGATAAATTCAGATAAGGTAAATCAATATTGCCTGTGGTGGCCACGCTCTCCTGCAGCTGTTTTCATGATAATCCGGTGGACGCCCCACCCACTTCTCCTCTCTGCCCTCCGCCTGCTGGGTACCCACTGGGCATAAAAGTCTCGGACCCCTGGCCCGGGTGCTCTCCCAGTTGCCCTCCTGAGCCACTATGGGGCTGCCACTGGCCTGCCTGGTGGCCGCCTGCCTGGCCCTGGCCTCAGCTGGGGGCTTGGAGCTGCAGAGAGGTGAGCGGGCAGGGGGTGGGCAGGGATGGGCACAGCATTCCAGCGAGGGAGGCTGAATGGTCCTAGGCACAGGGGTGACCCACACCTGGTCTTTGGGGCTCTAAGTACACTGGGGCTCAGGTGGCTGCACTACTCGGGGCTCTGCGGTCCCTAGCCACCCCTGAGAGTGGCCTGGCCAGAGTGGGTCCCGAGGACCCAAGCCCTTGGACGGAGCAGCCCCACAGCGGAGGGGGCTGTTCCCAGGGGTGCCCAGAGGAGCGTGGGGAGTGAGGGTATTTGGGGCTCCACTCTGGAAGTGGGCTGTGTCTACCTGGGGGGAGCAGCCTCACCGCAGGGCGCTGGCCGACCCATTCTGCAAGAGTGGCCCAAAGACACAGCGGCCGTGTCTGCGGGCCTAGACCCTCTGAGGGCTCAGCCCAGTTCTGCTGGAGGGGGCACAGGCCAGGCAGACAGGCGCCCAGGGTGCTGGAGACCTATTCGCCCCCCACTACCCCAGTCAGGTGGCTGAAGATGGGCTTTGGGAGTTGCGGAGGGCACCTCTGAGGGGCTCCTGGGGTCTCATGCGGGCTGGTGGCTCATCTCGCCATGCCCCACCTCCCCAGTGGGCCACAACGTCTGCAGCACCTGGGGCAACTTCCACTACAAGACCTTCGATGGCGACATCTTCCGCTTTCCTGGCCTCTGTGACTACAACTTCGCCTCGGACTGCCGAGATTCCTACAAGGAGTTTGCTGTGCACCTGAGGCGGAGCCCGGGCCGGAATGGCAGCCACCCCCAGGTGGAGTCTGTGCTGCTGACCGTCAAGGACGACATCGTCTACCTCACCCGGCAGCTGACCGTGGTGAATGGCGCCATGTGAGTGGGCAGGCGCATCCTGTCCTGCATTCCAGCCGTGGGGCTGACTGCCGGTCCTCAGCATGGGCGGGTGCTGGGGCTGCTTCCGAGCGCCTGGCACACGGCGAGGCCGGGGAGACTCAGATCTGAGTGGAGGTCATGCAGATGCGTCCCATCAGAGCCCGCCTCCCATGGGCAAGGGGTTCCTTAGGGCCTGCCCGGGGTCCTGGATGGGGTGCTCGGGCTGTGGAGCAGTTCCCCAGGCTTGAGTTACAGAAGCTGGCCAGCCGGCTATTGTCCCTGCATTGTCTCCAGAACAATGCAGCTCTCTGGAATGTGTCCTGTCCGGCAGGTTCCTCGCCTGCTGGATTTGCCCTGTTCCTGTTCAGGGGGTTCTGTTTCCCACCAGGCCCAGGTTTCTGGGTGGGTGGGTGGGGTGACCACGGCAGGGCAGGGGGAGGCACAGAGGTGGGGTGAGGTGGGCACCTGAGCTCTGGGGTAGGAGCCCGGAGGTGCCTGTAGTATCAGAACAGCCAGGTGGGGACGCCTGGCCAGGCTCTGTGGCAGTGTCCCAAGGGAGCTGGCCAGCCCCGCTTCTGTCTCAGCTGGGCCAAGTCTGTCTGTGGCTCCCAGGGTCGTCCCCACCCCAGGACGCATGGCCTCCATGTCCTGGGCAACAGCCCTGGAGGACATGCCGTGGCCCTGGCTGGTGGTGACCACGGTGCTCCAACCTGCAGGGTCAGCAGCCCGCACTACAGCTCGGGGCTGCTCATCGTTAGGAGTGACGCCTACACCAAGGTCTACTCCCGAGCCGGCCTCTCGCTCCTGTGGAACCGCGAGGATGCGCTCATGGTGGGCACAGTCGGTGGGGCTGCGAGGACTCTTCCCCCTGGTGACAGACAGCGCCCAGTCCCAGGAGGGGACCCTCGGGCTGTAGGGACATAGGCTGGCTGTCATGTCCATTTCTCAGGGTGTCCTTGGTGGCAGACCCCACTCTCCTCCCCACCCGCCACACGTAGGAGCTGGCCCAGCCTCAGGGATCCCTGGGGCTGCCCTGGCCCTGTGATCATCCGCCGCTCCCTGTTCCCGCAGCTGGAGCTGGACAGCAGGTTCCAAAACCACACCTGTGGGCTGTGCGGCGACTACAACGGGCTGCAGACCTACTCAGAATTCCTGTCGGAAGGTGGGCGCTGGCCTGGGCAGGGCCCAGGGGCAGCAGGGAGGGCTGCGGCGGCTGCTGACCACTGACCTCTGTGGCCAGGTGTAACCTTCAGTGCCATCGAGTTCGGGAACATGCAGAAGATAAACAAGCCCGAGACAGAGTGCGAGGACCCCCAGGAGGCAGAGGAGCCCGAGTCCTGCTCTGAGCACGTGAGTTGTGGGCGGGACTGGCTCCAGGGGTACTGGCTCCAGGGGTGCGGGCTCCTGAGGCCTGCTGGCCTTGGTGGGGGGTCCCTGCATCCCTGGGAGGCAGCAGTGGCAGGAGCAGCCACCCACGCACGTCCCTCCCCAGCGTGCCGAGTGTGAGAGTCTGCTGACGGCCGCAGCCTTCGAGGACTGCCGGCACCGCGTGCCACTGGAGCTGTACGTGGCCGCCTGTGTGCGTGACCGCTGTGAGTGCACACCTGCCGAGAGCTGCGTGTGCAGCTCCGTGGCCGAGTTCTCCCGCCAGTGCTCCCACATGGGCGGGCGTCCTGGCAACTGGAGGACGGCCTCTTTCTGTGGTGAGCACCAGGGCCATCCTGGCTGGGGTCTGGGCGCCAGGTGAGCAGGGGAGCCCTTGCCTGCGGGCCTGCTGGGCCAGCTCACGCCGCCTCTCCTTCCAGCCAAGAGCTGCCCCGGCAACATGGTGTACCTGGAGAGCGGCTCGCCCTGCATGGACACCTGTTCCCACCTGGGGGTCAGCAGCCTGTGCGAGGAGCACTACATGGACGGCTGCTTCTGCCCTGAAGGTGGGTGCAGGGCACCCTGACTTGAGGACGGGGGCAGGGGCCATCCCCAGGACCGGAGGTGTCCGGCTGGTGGCCTTGCCCTGGGCGGCAGCCTGGGCCCTCTGAGGCCTCCAGGGTGACGCCTGGTCCTTGGCCCCGCCAGGCACTGTGTACGATGACATCACCGGCGGTGGCTGTGTCCCCGTCAGCCAGTGCCACTGCAAGCTCCATGGCCACCTGTATGCCCCAGGCCAGGAGGTCACCAACGAGTGTGAGCAGTGGTGAGTGCCGGTGCCCAGGGCTCGGGCTGGGTGGGCTGGGTTCCACGGAGCCCTGACCTGTGCTCTGATGCCTGGCAGCGTCTGCAACGCTGGCCGCTGGGTGTGCCAGGACCTGCCGTGCCCCGGAACCTGTGCCCTGGAGGGTGGTGCCCACATTACCACCTTTGATGGAAAAAGGTTCACCTTCCATGGGGACTGCTACTACGTCCTGACCAAGGTGGTGGCCAGTAGCCGGGGCACTGTGTGCACTGCCCGGGGGTGGCGGATGGACTGGCCTTGAAGGGGGTGCTTGCGTGATGGTGGGCAGAGTGGGCGTGCCCTCCTGCCTTACTGCGGGGGTCCTGCTGCAGCGTCTCTATGCCTCCCCACAGGGTGAGCACAACGACTCCTACGCTCTGCTGGGCGAGCTGGGCCCCTGCGGTGCCACCGACAAGCAGACCTGCCTGAAGACCGTGGTGCTGCTGATTGACAGCAGGAAGAACGTGGGTGTCGCCCTCTACCCCAGTCCCCACTAGGTGCTGCCAGCACCTGACCCTGACCCTCTTGCAGGTGGTGGCCTTCAAGTCGGATGGCAGCGTGCTGCTCAATGAGATGCAGGTGACCCTGCCCCATGTGGCTGGTGAGTGCCCTGCGCTTGCTGGGGTTGGGACTTGGCAAGGTGGGGACATCCAGTGACACCCACCTCCCACACTCCGCCCTGCAGCCAGCTTCTCCATCTTCCGGCCGTCCTCCTACCACATTGTGGTGAGCACAATCCTCGGGCTGCGGGTGCAGGTCCAGCTGGAGCCCATCATGCAGCTCTTCATGACGCTGGATCCGTCGGTCCAAGGCCAGGTGCAGGGTGAGTGGCCTCCCCGCAAACGGCCCCTCGCCCCCAACCGCACCCAGCTTGACCCCTCCCAACCCCATGCCGCCCGCAGGCCTCTGTGGGAACTTCAATGGCCTGGAGAGCGATGATTTCGAGACGTCTTCTGGGCTGGTGGAGGCCACAGGTGCCAGCTTTGCCAACTCCTGGAAGGCACAGTCAAGTTGTGAGGACAAACTGGACTGGCTGGATGACCCCTGCTCCCTCAACATTGAGAGTGGTGAGGCCTCGGGTGGGTGGGGCCCAAGAGGACACTGTCCTCTGTGAGTGGGGACAGTCGGAGGGGCACCCCTGCTGAGGTTCTGACCCCTGGCCCCCAGCCAACTATGCTGAGCACTGGTGCTCCCTCCTGAAGAATGCGGAGACGCCCTTCGGCAGGTGCCACCTGGCTGTGGACCCTACCGAGTATTATAAGGTGGGTTTGCCCTCCACACACCCGCCCCTCGCCCTGACGCCAGGTGGCCTGAGGACCAGCAGGGTGCATGTAGCATGCTGGGCATGGCCACTCACTGCCCGCTGCCTTGGTTTCTGTGCAGAGGTGCAAGTATGACACGTGCAACTGTCAGAACAACGAGGACTGCCTGTGTGCGGCGCTGTCCTCCTATGCGCTCGCCTGCGCCGCCAAGGGCGTCATGCTGTGGGGCTGGCGGGAGCATGTCTGCAGTGAGTGTCCCTGGGATGGCCCAGGGAGCCCCGGGTGCGGGAAGCAGTGCCCCCTGCCTGATGGCGTGGGAGCCGCAGCAGCTGCTCCAGTTGGGGTTCCAGGGCCGCTCGGGACTGGACCCCTTAGCTGGGCAGGCGCCCATCAGAGTGGGAGCAGGAGCTGGAGCTGCCTCCCGCTCCTCTGCAGACAAGGACGTGGACGCCTGCCCCAGTTCCCAGATCTTCCTGTACAACCTGACCACCTGCCAGCAGACCTGCCGCTCGCTCTCTGAGGGCGACACCCACTGCCTGACGGGCTTTGCGCCTGTGGATGGCTGCGGCTGCCCAGCCAACACCTTCCTTGACCAGAAGGGCCGCTGTGTGCCCAGGGCCAGATGTTCCTGCTACCACCATGGGCTCTACTTGGAGGCAGGGGAGGTGATCCTGAGGCATAACGACCGCTGGTGGGTGTCCTGGGCCCCAGGGTGCACAGGTGCCTGGGGTGGGGTACTGAGGGGCCAGGCTGGCATCTGTCCTGGTGCGGTGGTGGCTTCTTGCGACCACCTTGTGTGGGGATGGAGCCCGGGCCCTGTTCACCCGAATCTCTCCTTGTAGCATCTGCCAGGATGGGAGGCTGAACTGCAGGCCAGTCCAGCTGATTGGACAGAGTAAGTGGGTACTGCCCTGTGTGCGGCTGCTTCCTCTGCCCTTGAACCCCTAACCTCAGCCTGAGCTAAGGCGTCCTCTCCATCCTGCAGGCTGCAAGGCCCCCAGAATCCTGGTAGACTGCAATAACCTCACATCCCCGGCCATCCGGAAGCCCCACCCCATCAGCTGCCAGACCCTGGTGGCTGGCTATGTGAGTGCTGGGTGGACAGGCTTGGGGGAGGAGGGCCCACACAAGCCCATCTGCCCACCTGCTAGGATGCAGGCCCCCCCCCAGCACTACTGACACTTCTGGGAACCCCAGGCACGCAGCTCCCTGGGTGGACCTCAGGGTTAGTCCTGGGGGCCAGGACCCTGTCCCTGTCAAAGCTCCCTCGTGTGACATCCGCTTCAGTCTCACCTGAAGCCCCCTTTCTGGCTCCCCCCAGTACCACACAGGCTGTGTCAGTGGCTGCATGTGCCCCAGTGGGCTGCTGGACGATGGCCGAGGCGGCTGCGTGAGCCCGGAGGGGTGCCCGTGCCTCCACAACAAGCGCCTCTACTTCCCTGGGGAAAAGATCAAGCTGGACTGCAACAACACCTGGTGAGCCACAGCCCCGGCTGGGAGGACAGGCCAGGCAGTACCACCAGGGATGGGTGGCCTCCGGGTCTGCTGCTGGCCTGGGCCCTCGGGGGCGTGAGCATGACTTGGGTGGCACTTAGGGGTGGTGTGGGCACCTGCGGGGGGCCCGCCCGGGCTGCTACTCCAGCTCCTCCCACCGTCCTCAGCACCTGCCAGAGGGGACGCTGGGAGTGTACAAAGTTCGTGTGCCACGGTACCTGCTCCATCTATGGCAGCGGCCACTACGTCACCTTTGATGGGAGGCACTATGACTTTGATGGACACTGCTCCTATGTGGCCGTTCAGGTGAGCCACGGGTACCACCACGGTCCCTGCTTTGCTGTCCCGGGGCATGGTGGACCTAGTGTTAGAGGGGCCCACCTTTCCTCAGCCCCAGGCCCCACACCATCAAGAGGATTTGGGTTTCCAGCAGCAGGCAGGGTAGGCGTGCAGAGGTCCCTCTTGCCTGCACTTTGGGACCGTCCTACAATCATGGGGAATGGGGTCTGTGGGTATGTGGAGTTCTGCTAGTCCAGTGAGTGTCCCAACCCCATCTCTGCTCCCTTGGGCTGACAGGCTATCCCCAGCTACGGTCCACAGAGCAGGGGCTGTGGCCAGGTGAGGTCTGAGTCAGGTCAGGGCTGGCCTCACAGGTGGGCGGAGGCGGAGCCAGCATCTGTCTGTACAGCAGGCTGTGCAGCCCCGCTGGCTGGTGGGGTGGTTCTCCCCAGCCACCCACATCCTGGCCACCTAGGTGATCCCACCCTATTTGCCTCCAGGACTACTGTGGCCAGAACTCCACGGGCTCCTTCAGCATTGTCACTGAGAACGTCCCCTGTGGCACCACTGGTGTCACCTGCTCCAAGGCCATCAAGATCTTCCTAGGGGTGAGTGTGGCTGACCCCGGGGGGTGGAGGGCCCGCGTGGACCCTCAGACAGGGCCAGTGACCGGCATCTCTTCCGGCAGAGGACAGAGCTAAAGCTGGAGGACAAGCACCGTGAGGTGATCCAGCTGGAGGAAGGCCACCACGCAGCCTACACCACGCGGGAGGTGGGCCAGTACCTGGTGGTGGAGGCCAGCACGGGTGTCATCGTGATCTGGGACAAGAAGACCACCGTCTTCATCAAGCTGGCTCCCTCTTACAAGGTGGGCCCCCAGTTGCCGAGCGCCTGCGTGTGGCTGGTCACCTGGCCGGTGTCCTCAACCCCAGCATGCTCATCTCCCCAGGGCTCTGTGTGTGGGCTGTGCGGGAACTTTGACGACCGCACCAGCAACGACTTCACCACACGGGACCACATGGTGGTAAGCAGTGAGCTGGACTTTGGGAACAGCTGGAAGGAGGCCTCCACTTGCCCAGACGTGACTGTCACCCCAGAGCCCTGCAGCCTGAACCCTCACCGCCGCTCCTGGGCAGAGAAGCAGTGCAGCATCATCAAGAGCAGCGTGTTCGCTGTGTGCCACAGCAAGGTGCAAAGGGGCTTAGGGTGGGGCTGCCCGCCAGGGACCCTGGCAATGGCTAGCGGGAGCTGGGGCGGGACTGCCTCAGGCAAGCTCAGCTATTGATGCACAGTGTCGGTTGGGCTTTCGGCCTGGGTGGGGCCTAGGCTGTGAGCCCAGTGATAGGTGTCTGGAGGCAGTGGGTGGGGCCAAGAGAAGGGCGTGGCCATAGATTTGGTGGGATGGGGCTTGCACTTCTTGTTTTGAGAGTCACCTAGCAGCACTGCTTTGGTGCTTTTTCCTTCAGCTTTGGCTCTATCCACTTCTTTGGACACCTGGCCACAGGACCGGCCTTCTGTCCGATACTCCTGGCAGAATCCTTGCCTTCCTGCTTTCCCTGGTCACCAGGGAGAGAAAGCACCTAACCCTTAGCCCCAGGTGGGCCCCAGCTGCAGGCCTTAGGACAGGGCCAGTTTTAACACTGCTATCTTACAGCTGAGGCCTGCAGGCCCCAGGGCTGGGTAACAGAGCTACTGCCAGCCTGGACTCTCTCTGGCCAGCCGGGCGCTGGGGCAGATGCTGGGTAACTGTGTCTTGTCCCTCCTCCAGGTGGACCCCACGGTCTTCTACGAGGCCTGCGTGCATGACTCCTGCTCGTGCGACTCTGGTGGGGACTGCGAGTGCTTCTGCTCTGCCGTGGCTTCCTATGCCCAGGAGTGCACCAAGGCCGAGGCCTGTGTGTTCTGGAGGACCCCGGATCTTTGCCGTGAGTGTCCCCTGTCCTGGGCTGCAGTCACTTCGGCGTCTGCACACCCTCTCCGTCTGGGTGATGGTGTGTGTGTCACATACCTCCCACCCTCCTGGGTGTCTTTCCTCAGGCCATCCTGGCTCTGGGTTGACGGGACCCTGCCGGATGTGTCCTGCCCCTGTCCCCTTCACCTCAGTTCCACCTGTGCCTCCAAGTCTAACCCCATCCCTGTGCCCCTTGCCACACCCCAGCCATATTCTGTGACTACTACAACCCCCCTAACGAGTGTGAGTGGCACTATGAGCCATGTGGGAACCGCAGCTTCGAGACTTGCAGGACCATCAACGGCATCCACTCCAACATCTCCGTGTCCTACTTGGAGGGTGAGTGAAGGCTGGCAGGCCTCAGGACACCTGGAACTCTGGGGCCTGGGATTCGTTCATGAATGGTGGGGCGGAGCCTGAGTGAAGGCCCCGCCTTCCTGGAGAGGCAGAGAAGCAGCCTTGGAAGTCAGGTGCAAGCTGTGCTGGGGACCCAGGGCGCTGTGAGGCCAGGCCACAGCTTCCTGGCCTGGCTCTGACAGGGGCTGTCCCTGGGGGAAGGGCCTGCGGGGCAGGGCTGATGGATGGCCTAGGACGCTGGAGTCCTCCACGGTGGTCCAGACCCCATGCCCTGTGTCTTCCAGGCTGCTACCCCCGGTGCCCTAAGCACAGGCCCATCTATGATGAGGACCTGAAGAAGTGTGTCACTGGGGACCAGTGTGGCTGCTATATTGAGGACACCCACTATCGTCCTGGAGATTCGATTCCCACCGAGGATATCTGCGAGTCCTGGTACCTACACCCACACAACTCAGGGCCTGGAGGCACAAACACACATGCACATGTGCACACGTGCAGACATAGCCACACATGCACAGGTGCACAGGTACACACATGCATGAGCAAGTCACACAGAGCATGTGTATGCACACATGGACACATGCCACCCTGCGCAGGTGCACACATGCACAGATATATGCATGCACACATATCTGCATGCACCACACACGTACACATGGTGGAAACATGCAAGGAGGTGCCCTGTCCCCTCTCCCACTGGCAGGCTCCTTTCAAGTTGGCCCTGGGGCTGTGCTGCCACTTTGGGCTGGGCCTCCATGGGGGGCGTCTGTGAGTGGGGGCCGGGGAAGCTCTGCAGCTGTGTGTTTGTTTTGCAGTGTGTGCACTAACACTTCGCGTGTGAACTGCGGGTGGGATGTAGGTAAGTCACTCGGTAGTGGCTGTTTCAGAGGGTCCCGACCCAGAAGCCACAACTGCACTGTTGCTAGGCTCCGCCCCCTTGGTGCCCACTTCCTCATCCATCTGTCTCTCTCCTACCCCCAGGGAAGGTCGCCAACTTTACCGAGGTTGGCATCTTCTGCTACTCTGAGATCTGTGGCCCCAACGGGACAAGGAACAAGAGCTTCGAGATCTGTGCATCCACCACAATAACTCCATCCACCACGCCACGCCCATCCACCCTGACCACCTCCACCTCGGTTCCCACCACCCCCACCACCATCCTCACCACCACCATTACCATCAAGACCAGCACAGGTAAGGCCCTGGGTCACATGCCCCTCACAGAGGCTCACTCAGCCCCACACACCTGAGCTGGCACGCAGAGCCTCTGTGTGCAAATTGGCTGCAAAACGAACTTGAGGAAAATGTTTCTAAGGGTTAGGGAAACCAGAGGATTTCCTTAATGAAACTCCTCTGCATCTGTGCTGGGTGGAATCACAGCTACCACAGAACAAGCTGCTGCCTCCCAGTGATAAATGGGGCAAGGAGAGCAGACTTTGCCAGGTGCCCCCAGGGAGGCTGCCTTTGGGGCCCGCGAGGGCACCCCGAGTAGCTGGCCAGTGAAAGGTGTATGGGTGACCTTATTCACTGTGTGCCGAGCCCAGGACTGGCGAGTGGGTCTGGGGTTGAGTGGGTGACTACCCTGCTGGCCCAGAGATGGACCCCACCACTCTTCCTTATTGGGCAAGTGACTCTTGTTACTCATTTTTTTGACACAAAAATTTGAAGATAGCAGTGGACAGTGCTGAGGAAGAGCTTCTAGACTGGCAATGTCATGCCAGACATGTTGCCCCTTGCCGTGGGCCTCAGTTTATCCATTATAAACAAGGTCAGAAGTGGAGTCTGGCGCTAAGCCCTGATCCTACCACCTGGTCCCTGGGTGATGTGTGGAGGGGAGAGCAGAGCAGCCATGCCTGGGGCTGTCATGCAGGTCACTAAGTCCTCCAAGTTGCAGTGACCTCCTGGGAAGGGCATTCCCCAGACAGGAGTGACCATGGCTTGGCTTTGTGTCCCCAGTGACTTGCTGCTTCTGGTCAGACTGGATCAATGAGGACCACCCTAGCAGCGGCAATGATGGTGGTGACCATGAGACTTTTGAAAGTGTTTGCAGTGCTCCCGAGGACATCCAGTGCAGGTCAGCCATCGAGCCTCACCTCAGCTGGGAGGAGTTAGGCCAGAAAGTCCAGTGCAATGTCTCCCATGGGCTCCAGTGCAAGAATGAAGATCAGTTTGAAAATG
>PVJX010042503.1:0-14113 GCA_004027295.1 Dolichotis patagonum | reverse complement strand
GGGCAAGAGGAAAGAGAGATGGAGACAAGTTGAGCAGTTCCAATCAAGTCTCATTTATTGAGGAAGTGAACATGGTGTATATAGGGTGAGGGCAGGAAATTGTCGTCATCAGGCAGAGATGTTGTGGAGAGACCAGATAGGTCGCAGTCATGTCTGGCGAGGCCGAGAAGATCATGGGTAATGTAGGCAGACACACCAAATGCCCACAGGAGGGCGGGATGGGGCAGCAGCAGTGAGGCTATCACGCCACTCCCTACAAACATCTGTTTGGGGGCAGATTATACCTTGTGTTCTTGCCATGATAAAAAAAAAAAAAAACAAACAGCAAGAGTTAGGAAGTTCTCAGAATGGAGAATCTTAGTCTATTCAGTCCTTAAATCTTTTACAGCATGGTGGAAGGGCCTGGCAGGAGGAAAGAAGCTCAGATCACGGTAGCTGGAAGCAGAAAGGAAAAGCAAGAACCAGGAAAAGAGACACATTCCACCAGCTCATGTTCCAGAGTGACCCACCTTCTCCATCCAGACCAAATTTAACTACGGTGCCCCCACAACTCAGTCCCTTCCAAAGCTCTGCCCATGAGAACATGTGGCTCTTGGGAGACATTTGGTTATAAACCTCAACACTGGTCATGGTCAGCTTCTCACTGTGAGCAAAGCCACTGGGGCTGGACTTCTATAAAGCATTAATTCCATTAATCAGGGCTCTACTCTTGTGACCTAATCACTTCTTAAAAGCTTCACCACCAGATACCATCACATTGGAGGGTAGATTTCAAAATATGAAATCGAGGAGACATAAACATTTGTCTATAGCAGGATATAAGATTATAAGACCAGACTTGGAAAATGGAAGAAAACAAAGATCGTTCTAGAAGGGGAAGTAACAATAAATACCACAACTCTTCACAAAAACTGGGCCAGATGCTGTGGGTGACGCGGACACTACCCATAATGCTGGATAGTGCCAGAATTGGCACCAGTAATTTCTCGCTATCCTTTCCTCCTTTCCTCACTTCTGCAGATCTAAAGCCCTGGGAGTACTGTCATGGTGAAATCTGTAATGTGTCTGTCCACTCTGCTAAGAGGACATGAACAGGGAAGGAACCAGCCTCCATGACTTCTGAGCTTACAATAGGAATCACCTACAACCTCAAGAGGAGAAGAGAGTCGCAAGGGGCAGTAGCATATGTTCAATTTTGGATGTGTTGAAGTAGAAACATCCAGGCTGAGCTGTTGAGCAGGCAGCCATATCTGTTTGGAGGATAACTGGGAAGGAGAGCACTCCACGGGAGGACTCCATCACTCAGGATAGCAAAGACAACAGCTGAGGAGAATAAGAGCCTGCTGCACCTTACTCCACTTTACCACCTCCCAGACCACACACACACACACTCTATAGGAAATAGGTTTACTACTTACAGATGGGCAGAAAGGACAACAGAATCCTAAGACTGACGGTGAGCCAGACTGATGATGCTGAGTGGTGAAAGCCCCACCTATCCATGCCCCATGGAGAGATGCAGAAAGCACTCTGCTCTGGATGTTATACCCTGTAAGTCAGGTGACTCCTGTACCAAAATGTGGCAGGCATCCTGTCCCAAGAGGGTCAGGAAGAGATGAGCAGTTTCCGGTAACTCCTTCCATATCGGGATATTCATTTCAGAGTGTGCTACAATTATTCTGAGAACTATAGGCAAGAAGAAGAAAGGAAATCCTGAGAAGCCAAGACTATCTGAGGGTCATCCTGTACTCTCTCCTTGAACCTCTTGTTTACCCACTGCCTACATACATAATACTTCTTGCATAGTGAGCACCAATATTTGTTAAAAGAAATGAATAACTGTACCATAAATTCTGTAAATTCTGTTTCCTAAGCTGCTTTACACTTTCTATGAAGTTCCTTTGATCTGGAGTGGACTGTCTTCACTCTCCTTAGTTATAACTGTTAAATCACATCCAGTTTATGTCAAAAGATGTATTTCCCCTCCTCAGTGCCACCTCTTCACAATGCTTTAATAATTCCCCATACACAATCTGATTACCTCTGAAACTCCCTAGCACACTATTTATACATATAATACTAATAAATTTTCTTCTCATTTTACCCATTCTTTTGAAAAAATGCCTTTATGACTTGAAATATACTTTCTTAGTTTGCTTTTAAAGTGTCTAACCTTGGGAGGTCTTTATACAGAAAACAACTCTTAGCCAAAATAAAATATGCTGGAGAAGAAACTTGACAAGTGTTATATTCATGAAGTATATAAAGAAATCACATGAGAAAAGGTTACAATCCACCTTGCAGTGTAACTTAACAACAAAGCCATGTGTAAAGAGGATTACACACCAGGAGGATTACATTAGTAGGCGTTAAGCATTAAGCATTTCAAAACTGCTGAGCGTAAAGCAGCACAAGTATCTTCAAGCAAATAATACAATCATGCAAAATTGTATTTGCAGCAACTTCAATGTGGATTGTAAGAAAATTAGCAGCTTGAGCACTTTGTCAGTCAGTCTTGATGGTCAGTTTGACTGGATTAAAAGGCTCCAGGAGGTGAGGTGGATCTTGGGCCACTATACTTATGGCAGGTTCATCCCTTGAGGCTCATGGCTGAGTGTGCTGTTAGGAGGTACAGCCTAGCTGGAGGTGGGTCCCTGGGCTCCTGGGTATCACTTACTCCTCTGCTGCCCGATTGCCATGAAGTGAGCAAGCACCTTTACTTTTCAGGCTCTTCACTAGGATCTTCTTGGGGCCTACTGACCATGGATTGAAACGTCTGAATCTGTGAGCCAAATTAAACCTCTCTCCTCCTGCAAGTTGTGGGTGTCAGCAATGGACAAGCTGACCAGTATAAGCAACTTGGTGAGCCCATCTTGTAAAAACATTAGAGTCTTTTATGTTAGAGCTACCTTAAAGCCAGCCTGCATAATCAAGAGAATAAAAGAATATAGGGTATTGGGGACCAGGAATTATAAATGGAATCTAGGGAATGTCCAAAGCTGTTCTTGTCCTGCCTTTGAGTCAGTTCGGAATGAGGAAGCTCTGCTCTCTTCTGGTCACAGCTGGAAGCCTTAGAGCTAATGCCTGCTGTGGCTCTCACAGGAGAGACAAGACCTGCTGAAGATGACAAGGTGCCTGGGGAAACTACAATTTCCTTGTTGCCCCATCTCATTCTTTTTTTTTTTTTTTTTTTTTTTGTACCAGGGATCCGACTCACAACCTCACACTTGCCAGGCAGGTGCTTAAGCCACTGAGCTAAATCCCCAGCCCACCCCATCTCATTCTTGTCTCCGTCCTCTCGAGAACACTTTGCTCTTCTTCCAAGCCCACCATAGTCATCATTATGCTTCCAGAAACACCTACTGCCCTTACTCATTGCCCTTGACCTCAGCTGTAATGAATAAAGGTTCTGGCTGCCTCGTGGCCTTTTGTTCCCTGAGAACAACCGGTCATCCCAGAGCCCCGCTGCACCCTTATTTTGTCTCTTGCTCTTTCTTTCCACTGTGCACTGCTAGACTGGGCAGGAGACTGGAGACTTAATGCAGGGACCCCCAATAACTGGCACCATGGAAAGGGTTCCAAATAATGAGAAATAAGGCAGATTGGATACAGAATGTAACAGGAGGTAACTCAGAATCTTCTCCAAAGTTCTGGCATAATTTGAGGAAGACTGATATTGGGAGGGATGGAAGGGCTGTGAAAAGCTCCAGGCAATAGTCAACATAGAACCAACACAGAATTTCATACATAGTCAGATGCAAATCAGCATATACCTATGTTGTCAGAGAAGCACTGAACTGAAAGTAAAATAAGTTTTATCACAGGGATTTTCACAGCAAAGATACTATGAAAATCAGCACCTGAAACTTTAATGCTTTATGATTCAAAAGCTCAACAAAATAGAATTTGTGCCTCATAAGTTTTTCCATTTATTTGAAAACATTCTTGATCCCAAAGAAAAAGTATAACCATATAATAGACTATAAACTTAAATTCTATTCTTCCCAGTAGTATGATTAATTGGCAATACATACTTTTAAAGGTTATTTTTGTTTAGTCTAAGATCCCAGTATATTCACAATAAATGAAATATTTAAAAACACTAAGCCTAGGAAGGTGACCTGAACAGTGTGGTGCAGGAGACTTCCTTTTTGCCTAGCATCCATTCCTTTAGAAGATGCTTGTCTATTACATTAAAACTTCCAGGATATTTGAAGCAAGCAGGGCTGCAACCACTCAAGCAAAATCCATTAAAATATCACCCAATCACTGCAGGTTCCATATATTAGCACTAGGAAGAAGTGAGATGTTCTCTTTTCTGAGAAAAAAGATTAGCTATTTGGAGCCAAACAATAACCATATTTCCACCACAAGCTTCGCTTTCTGGGAGTGAGGCAAGACAGCCACAGAGGATCCAAGCTATGGAGGTAGCCCTAAGGATATCATTTTAACCCAAACCTGAAATCCATTTAAGCTAGTATGAGTTGGTTTTGTTTTCCAAAAAAGTCCTGACCTCCCCACAGCAGTAGTTCGTAAAATGAGTTACTATTGTTATTTAATAATTATTCATCATCAGTAATGCATTATTCAAAGCATTGAGCAATACAAAATACATGTTTAGCATCACAACCCTTCCACCCAGGAACTCAGCCTTGGAATCCGGTCATGACAATAAGATTCATTTGCCAGGAAGAAGGTGAAGTAAATGGAAAGAAACACTGAACACTTTGAAATGCTTTTCCTCAGCTTTGCCTTTATCTTTTCAGAACTTTTGCTAGATTACCTCAAGTATGAAAAGGTAAAATAATCCCCATCAACAGGCGTTGACTAAATTGCTGTATATTTATAAAACTGGAATATTAACAGCAGTAGAAATGAAAAAGGAACAGCTTTACACAATGAGATCAATGACTCATAAAAACACAGTGTTGAGAGGCAAAATAGTTTCAGAAGTGCATAAAACACATAACAATATACCATTAGAAATATACATGTAAACAATCAAAGAAAATTGAGGAAATGATAAAAGCGATACTCAGAATTTCAGTCTCCTGGTGGGAAAGAGAGGACTATGACTGGAGAGGATTGTACAGCTGCACCAAGGCATGGTTCGTGCTTACTCAAAATGTGTGTGTGTGTGGGTGGGTGGGTGTGTGTAGTTTCCTCCTATTTATAAAGACCCAAGTGATCACACAGAGTCCAACACATATCCAAAACAGTTTCCTTACCTCAGTGTCCTTAGTTTAACCATATGTGGAAGGTCCCTGCTAAGTAAATTAAGGACGTCACAGATCCAGGACCCCGAATGTGTAGATTCGGAGCCAGGGCATTTCCCCTTAGTACATGGTGGAGAGTCAGCCATCCCCCTTCAGCTTCAGAGCCTTCTGGGAAGATTGGCAGCTGACAATTCCCAGAAACTCCCTCTCCAGATGTTGCCTTTAACCAGAAAGAATCACCTTGCCCAAAGTCACACTCTATCACCAGGGACTGACTGCCTGAGTCCACCACTGACAGATACAGGAGGGGACAGTCCTGGCCTCCAGATCTGCCTAACTCAATCCTCGGCCCTCGCTCCTCCCTCTCCCTACAGGAGCTGGTCCCAAGTGCACCCCCAGTGAACTCCCTCTCCTGCCAAGGCAGGCTTCCTGGACTAAGGTGATACTACCTTACAAATATACAGTAAACCATTTTTTGAGCTGTAAGACCATTCACTATACCTTTTAAGAAGTAAAATTCACTAACAACAACAACAACAAAAAGATGAAATGAAAACTGGAAGCCCAAGGTCTGTCTTAAAATACTGTGGATATTGGAAGGTATTAAATACTTGGTTTAAGGAATTAGCCATGGATTTTGAAAAGATTAGTGTAATCCAACATTTCAAAATATTTTCAATGAGATTAGCCACTGAATAATTCAAGAAGGTCAGGGTTAACACTGCTAATCTTGACTTTCAGGTCTAGTTCTGTCTGCTTTTTAACATCTCTAGGTTGTGGTTTCCTTGCCTACAAATAAGATAATTGGTTGTCTGGGCCTAAAATCTTACAATGCAGTCAAAAGAAGTACTATTCATACTTACTAGAAAATCTGAGAAATGAGAACAAAATAACTGGACTTTAGAAAAAAAAACACTGAATCTTTTTTCTTTCAGCTATCAGGCACTCAGGTGGTCTCCAAGCTCTGAAAAAAGGCGAGGAAAGGCCCAATGTCCCACAGATGGCAGGTGGTCATTTGAAATCTGCCTTAGAAAATATACTGTCCTATTGTAAAACTCTAAACAGATCCCGACTTCCATATTCTACACTGTATAAATTTCTGATACAGGTTAATGAGTAATCAACTGAAAATGTCTCATCCATAGCTCCATTTAGGATAGAAATATTGTACTATAGATTATGAATGCAGGCGTTCATGTCATGCCCTACTCTAGAATCACCTTTTGTGTCTATTATGTCATTAGAAATAGTAAATAAAATACTCTGTATTACCATGATTGGTCACACAGAAGTGAGGTTTTAAATGGCTGAGGACAGCATTTTATTTTATTTTTATTTACTTATTTATTTTGGTACTGGGGATTAAACTCATGACCTTGCACTTGCTAGGCAGGTGCTTAGGCCACTGAGCTAAATCCACAGCCATGAGGATAGTATTTTAAATGAACTGGCAAACATAGCAGATGCTTTCCACAGTCACCAAACCACTGGATTTGGGGCTGACGCTGGCAGTACACACCCAGTGTACCTTAGGTGTGTGTGCTGGAAGCAAGTGTGCTGTGGAGTGCACACGCATCCCTCAGCTCTTTTATGAATGACTTGACTGTGAATAAATCACTCTACTTGGCTGGGCTTCTGCAAGTTACAAAAGCATTCATTATTCATTAGTTTTTTATTCAACAAATGTTTCTTGATCATGCACTGAGTGCCAGGCATTGGATTGGTAACTAGAGATTCAGTTGTGAGTAAATATGGACATAGTGTCTACTCTTAAGCAATTAACCCTCAGCCTGCTTCTCTACAGTTTTACAAGAACTCAATAAATTAATGTACTTGAAAGTATTTTGTTACAGTGGAGTAAAAGTAGATGCTAAAAGTGTCAGTGCCCACCACTCTCATTCAGTTGTTGAAGTATGCTTAAAAGCATAGGGAACAGCGTAACAAGCCTATGTGTATCTGTTCTCCAGCCCTCGTCACTCTCATGCTTTCCTGATAATTTAAACTCATGTCTGTCTACATCTTCCCAATCTTATTTTCTGTTACCTGTTGTCGATTGTTTTTGTTTCTGTTTTTGTTTTTTTGTTGATTGTTTTTTTGTACTGGATAAATTTGCAGCTTCTGGCTGGGGCAAAAGTAGCCTCCATGACTGTCTGAAAATGGATTTCTCTGCTTCTCCATGACTTTCTCAGAGCCAGCGTCCTAAGGAGGTTATAATTTGCTCAATGTCCATTCAGTGGAATGTCTGACTGCAGTAGGCAACCATGGCATTGCATAAGGAACTAGTCTGACACTGGAGAGTTGCTCAACAGGGTACAACCACAGCAGTTGTCAAGTGGCCCATTTTGACCAGGGGAGAGGTGATGGGAGAGAATGCATCGTGTCCATAGCAACCAGGTTTGCGGGTCAGCAGGCTGGGTGGGCACCCTCATGAGCTCTCAGTGATGCCCACCCCCTCCTCTCACCAGGTGACAGACCCAGGCTAGATATAAACCAGGGCTTGGAAGGCTCTCTGGAACACTCGTTGGCAGTGCCTGGGAGGCAGGGTTTGGTAGATGGACAGGACGCAGCCAGGCAGAAGAGGCACCAGTCACAAGGCTGGCACACGTTCTTGGAAAGCTGTGTGTGTGCCAGGCACTAACCTCTCAGTTGCTGGATTTTAAAGAGGTGGGAAAGGAAGTTCTAGGGAGACTCTAAAGTGGTGATGAGACAGGAGAGAAGGGCTCAGCACTTCCCAAGAGGTACTTTTCTTTTTCCTGCTGCTGTCTGGGATGCCTCCATCCAGTGCCTCTGCTCAGGCACCTGCAGCTGCTTGGGTAGATCCTGGCTCTGGCAGCAGCTTTGTTTGCAGACCTCCGCAGATGACCCCACCTGCAGCCTCTGACTCCACCCTCTGTAGTCCTCCTCCTTCAGGTCCACAAGGGACCCCTCCCCTACCTGTGACCACACAGATGGTCTGACACTGTTTATGCAGGAGCCAGACTTTTGTCCCCTACAAAAGGGTGGGCAATGGTACAGTTGTCAGAAGGCTCAAGAACAAGGCGACACCTGATTTCCCTCGTTCTTGTGGCTAGGACCTCTGGTTAGCCAGTGACAGTTACATTAGGAGATAAGGACACCCTGAGGGTGTGGGGCCCCAGCTATATACCAATTGCCTGAAAGTATTTCAATACCTTAACTACAGAGTGTCTGCAGTTGTAGCAGACAAAGAATTGTCCACAAGGTGGACACATTGGTGAGGACTCATGAGACATTTTGTAAAGGAGTGCAGGAAGATAAAGTACCTACATGTGGAATGGCCTTGGAGTTGCTGGCGTGATGAATACATGTCAGATTTGCAGGCCAGAGTTGTCCAGGATCTAGTGTGAGGGGTCCAACAATTTTGGCCAGTGGATGTGTTTGAAAGGTAGATTGGTTCACTTGGACTGGGTGAGCCATATATAGATCTTGTTGCAGAGGTAGACACTTACAGCAGTCGGAGAGAAGGGTATTATCCCCTGACAGTTGGATGCTGTTCTCAGAAATTGGTCAGTGTTGTTGAGAAGGTGAGGTATGGGTAGAAGAATAGGAGCAAATCTGGAGAGTAAGGAAGTCAATATTAGGATGTCTGTGATAGTGTGTACAGTAGAAAACAGCATTTTGTGAAATGTTGTAAACATACGTTTAGGGGTATACGGGTGACATATGGATGAAAGCCCCACAGTTGACTGCAGGGAAGTAGTGGAAATGTTTCTGGACTTTTTTTTATGTGAACGTGCAAGACCTGTGTCCAATATGTATGTGTGGTAGTTATGTACGTGTCATCATCATGATTTGTACAAAATTGAAACTTACTACATCCTATGGATTCACATCCCCAGTAGGGGCAATGAAAACTGGAATGCTCAAAGCATGGTGCATAGTTGGGGTTTTCAGGGCAGAGATAAAACTGGGGGGCAGTAGTTCCACATACAGGTTGTCCAATACGGTAACCTTTAATAGTGGGCACACTCCAAGGAATGTTAAACATTAAAGGTCCTGAAGTCCAGTTGGCTTGAACAATAGTGCTGTAGGTGTAGCCAGCAGCGCCTCCATATTTGGTGAGATGGAAGTTATAGGCTGGGAGGAGAGGAAGTGGTGATTGTGATGGGGGAATTAGTAGTATCCAAATTGGGAAGAATATCATGTTTGCTAAGACAGTGAGAACAGTGAAGAGGCCAATTATGAACAGGAAGACCCCTATGAAGGCAATCTTGTGTATAACGTTAGCATCCTTAGGAAAGATTGTTAGAAAGGCTACTATGACGAAAAGAACTACAACACCTTATAGAGCCAAAAACCAGTCTGTGTAGCAAAGCATCTGTCAAGTGGGTATTTGTAGCTGTTGATTTTTAGTGACGTGGAGGCAGGTGGGGGCCATGAACTGGGAGGACCACTGTGTGTGTTTAGGGTTGAGATTACCGGATAATGAGGATATGTCTTCCTCTGGGTGATTTGGAACCAAGACAGTAGTCTGGCAACCTTGACAGCAGTTGGGGACGAAAGGTACACAAGATAAGGTCTGTCCCACTTTGGTTGAAGTCTTGTACCAGTAGACTTAGGAAATTTGAGATAAATTAGGTCTCTTGAGATACAGGAGAATCGGGAGATGTTCCTTCTGAAGGTTGAGGGAGACAAAGGTCAGCATGTTGACACAGCAAGTGTCAAAGAAGAGAAAGAATTGGAATATAATCAGCAAGAGGAGGAGAATCTGGGGAAGAGGGAAGATTGTGTAACAGGAAGGGTTGCCATACGTGAGCTTGAATGGGCTTAAAAAGGTAAGTTCCTGGGGAAGGACCCTAAGTTTTGTTAGCACTAAGGGAAGAAGTTAAGGCCAAGGCTGATCTAATTCTAAAATAAGTTTTGTGAGGTGAGTTTTTATGAGTCCATTTGCCTTTTCTACTTTTCCTGAGGATTGTGGGTTATACGTCACATGTAAGCACCAGGTGATATTTAAACTTGCAGAAACCTATTGAGTGATCTGTGAAATAAAAACTGGACCATTATCTGATTGCATACTCTGAGGCAGACCTAACCTGGGAATAATTTCTTGTAATAAGGCTTTTATGACTACATTTGCAGTTTCCCTGGTTGTTGGAAAGGCCTCTCTCCATCCTGAAAATGTACAGACAAGGGTAAGAAGATATTTTAGTTTATATCTAAACATGAGGGTGAAGTTTATCTGAAACTGGTGAGTAGGAAAAGAGAGGGGTGGTGCATGTCCCTGAGAAGAGGTTTTAGCACAGAGCTGACAGGCATGAGTTATCTGGTGGATGACAGCCCTCAGATAAGGATGTGTGGTCAAGAGTCTACACAGTGCCAGTAATCCTATGTGAAAACAGTTGTGTAAATTGGTAACAATATCTTGAACCTGCTGATCTGGAAGAACAAGTTTTGACCCTTGGAAGATTCATCCTTGTGTGTTTTGTGTATATTCTGGTTTTGAAGCAACTGTAGTTGTTGCAAAGAATATTTAGGAGAAGGAAGATCATTGGGAACTAGTGGAAGAAGATGGGAGGGACACAGCTGTTGTGCAGCTTGTTTAGCTTGTGTGTCCACAAAGGTATTACCCTGAGAGATAAAGTCTGTTGAAGAATGGTATCCCTTACAGTGAATGACTGCTGCCTGTCCTGGAAGTTGGGCTGCCTCTAGTAGTTTAAGAATGAGGGGTGCATTTGCGATAGGGGTTCCCTGAATGCTGATGAGAACCATTTCCTGCCATATCATAGCATGAGAGTGAAGGATACTAACAGTGTACTTTGAGTCTCTGTATATATTGATTATTTTATCTTTGACTAGTATAAAAGCTCATATAAGTGCTATGAGTTCAGCCTTCTGTAAGGATGTTCATGGTAGCAGTGCCCTTGCCTCGATCACCCCAGACTTGCTGACTATAGCATATTCTGCTATCTTCTGAGCATCGGTTTGTTGAGCTGCCATCTGTAAACCATGTATCTGAAGCTGCAGGTAGGAGTGTGCTGCTAACGTGAGGAAAATGAGTGGGAGTCATTTGCAGAACTTCAATGCAGTCATGAAAATGAGTTGTATCTTTGTCCGAGACTGGGAATAAAGTGGCTGGGTTGAGGGCACTGCTAGTTCAGATTGTGACTGTAGGATCTTGTATAAGTGTCAGGTGTACCTGTTGTAAATGTGATGGAGTCATCAGAGCAGAGAGTGCCTTATGTGAGCATAAGTCAGCAAGACGATGTGGTGAGTAAACCATAACTGTTTGTCCTAAGGTGAACTTTTTTGCCTCCTGAGTTAAAATAGCTGCCGTGGCTAGTGCACAAAGGCAAGCAGGCCATCTAACTGTTTGAAGAGATAAGCTACCGCCTGAGATGAGGGTCCCTTTTGGTTCCTAGCACCCCTACAGCGTTGTTTTTGAGTTGAGGTGTGTAGTATAAAAGTTAGGGTAAGATTGGGGAGGGTTAGAGCCAGAGATTTAAGTAAAGCATACTTAAGTTTGAGAAATGAGTGAATTAGAGCTGTGGGGTCTAATGGTTCCAATAGGGGTCCCTTCAAAGCCTAGTATAATGGTTGCACCAAAGAGGCAAAGTTGGGGATCCAAAGATGAAAAAAGTTTGCTAAGCCTAAGAAAGGTAGCATTTGTTGCTTAGTAACTGGCATCTCGAGGTCACAAAGTAAAGTTTTGTGATCAGAAGTTATGAAACATGTGGTAGGGGTGCAAGTGAGCCCCAAGCATTTGACCTTTCGTGAAGCTATCTGAGCTTTGGTAGGGGAAACTCTGTATCCCCAATCAGAGAGAAAGTTGAGCAAAGTAGCCATGTTCTGAATGCAGCTGAAGTGTGGGTAGGGGAACAAAGGAGAGATCATCAACATATTGGATAAGTGTACTGGGTTGGAGGTCAACTGCTGCAAGGTCAGTGGCAAGGGCTTGACTAAAGAAGTGTGGGCTGTCCCTGAAGCCTTGAGGTCGGACTGTCCATGTGGGTTGTGCAGACTGAAAGGTATCCAGATCTGTCTGTGTAAAAGCAAAGAGATCCTGGAAGTCAGGATGTAGGGGTATGGTAAAGAAGGCATCCTTGAGATCTAACACTGTAATGGGAGAGGTGAGTGGGGGAATATGAGACAGTACAGTATAGGGGTTTGGTACAACTGAGTGAATTGGCACGACTGCATTATTTATAGCCCTGAGGTCTTGTACTAATCAATATGAACCATCTTGTTTGAGTACAGGGAGGATCGGTGTATTGTAGAGGGAATGTGTAACCTTTAAGAATCCATTAGATAGCAGATGGCAGATAAGGGGTTTGAGTCCCAAAAGGTGTTTGGGGCTATAGGGTATTGTGGAACACAAGGGAAAACAGAAGGATCCTTGAAAAAATTAAAACCAGTGTAGCATGAGTGGCATGTGTAGGGTTGGAAGTGTCCCAGACTACTGGATCAACAAGGGAGGAGGGAAGAGGAAGGGCAGGCTTAGCAGTGCATAAGAATTGGGGTTGAAGTGTGAGGGCTCAGGGAAAAGTGAAGGTGTAAGAAAAGTGTTTGAAGTAAGTCTCTTTCTAAAAGAGATACAGGACAGGTTGGGGTGACTAAAAAGTTATGTGTAAAGAACAAGTCGTAAAATTGACAGGGAATGAGGCCATCTGTAGAGGCTTTGTTGGTTTACCATCAGTCCCCAAACAGAGACATGTGACCGAGGGTATCGGCTTATAAACACAGGTATCACATTATATTGAGTCCCTGTGTTGATAAGGAAAGAAAGTGTTTTACCTGAAATGTCCAGCAAGACTTGGGGTTCTGAGAGAGTCACCTTGGTGGAAGCTATGGACCCCGAGCCCTGTCAGTCGTCTCCAGTGGCGAATCCAAGCAGATTGCTCAAAGATGAACCTGGAGGCGGAGGTGGCAATGTTGTTGACTCCTGTAAAGGCAGGAAAGTTGATGACTGACCCACTCTCTAGTGGACAAGGCAGTCGACCTTCCAGGGGCCCTCTTGATTGCAGAAGGGACATGGTCCTGGAGGAGGCTTGGATCAGCGCAAGCTCATGTACAGTGTCCTTCCTTGTTGCATTTGAAGCATGGTCCTGGAAGGGGTTTGGATGCCATATTGGCAACTTTACCAGTTGGTGTGTCTCTCAGAGCTCGAGTGCCACAGTGAAAAACTGACCCTAGAGTTTGGCCTAAAGTCTAATCTTTTCTAAATCCTGCTTAGCTTGTAATTTCAGCTCTTCTAGTTTGTCCTGTTTAAGTTGTTGCTCTTTATTGTCACATCTAAAAGATCCTTTTGTGGAGAGTGAGGGCCTGGATTAAATTTTTTAATTTGGTTTGTATATCCAGTGCCACTTGGGAAATGAAGTGAGAATTGAACAGAACAGAATAATTTCCTCAAGTGTTGCAGGGTCTACATCAGTAAATTTAGTAAGGGCTTTAGTGAGCTGAGTGAGAAATACCACCAGGTTTTCATCTGCCCATTGGGTTTGCTCTTGCAATTTTAACCTGTTTGTGAGAAATTTTATGGAGACCCTGAATAAGACATTCAGTCATCTGGGCTATATTTTTGGAGCCAGCAGTGTCAGGTTGGTAACTCCATTTGGGATCCTGGTTGGGAACAACCGTCACCCTTATAGGAAACTCTTGGTCAAATTCATGTCTCTTGCCGCAATCACCTGAGCCACTTACCATAGATCTGATTTTTGAGTGGGAGAGAAGGTGGCAGAGAGAATAACCTGAATATCCTCATAGGTTTATTTATATGCCTGAAAAATGAATTTGAGTTGTTTGGTGAAATGAAAAGGGTCCTCACTGAAACAGCCTACATGGTCCAAAATGTGTGAGAAATCAGCTGTAGAAAAAGGAACATGAACATGGACAAGACCTTCGGTGCTACCAACTTCACAAAAGGGGAGGCGGGGCTGA
This sequence comes from Dolichotis patagonum, assembly GCA_004027295.1. Taxonomy (NCBI): domain Eukaryota; kingdom Metazoa; phylum Chordata; class Mammalia; order Rodentia; family Caviidae; genus Dolichotis; species Dolichotis patagonum. Next base: position 5 of record PVJX010042503.1, on the reverse strand, counting down.
GAAGC
>PVJX010042502.1:0-14110 GCA_004027295.1 Dolichotis patagonum | reverse complement strand
GTTTTAGAGAATGTCCCATGTACTGCTGAGAAGAAGGTATATTCTCCTGTTGTTGGATGAAACACTCTGTATACGTCTATCAAGTTCATTTGTTCACAGGTGTGATTCAGTTCTGTTATGTCTTTGCTGATTTTCTGTCTAGTTGATCTGTTCCTGTGTGTCAATGACATGTTAAAATCTCCTGTTATAATTGTGTTATCATTTATTTGATTTTTCATTTCTGTTAATATTTGCTTTATATAGTTGGGTGCTCTGGAGTTTGGTGCATATATATTTAAGATTGTTATCTCTTCCTCTTGCAGTTTTCTTCTAACTAGTATGTAGTGTCCTTCTTTATCTCTTTAGATCATTCTTGGTTTGAAGTTCACATTGTCTGCAAACAGGATAGCTACTCCTGCTTTTTTTTGGTTTCCTGTTGCATGAAGTATTGTTTTCCATCCTTTGACTTTCAGTCTGTGTGTTTATTTTTGGGTTGGATGGGTTTATTGTAGGCAGCATATGGTTGGATGCTGTTTCTTGATCCATTCTGCCAGTCTGTGTCTTTTGATTGGTAAATTGAGGCCATGTACATTAATGGTTCTAACTGTTATATATTGGCCTTTTATTGACATGTTATCTTTCTGCTGTTGTATCTTTAGCTTTCCATTCTGTTTAATTGTCTGCTTTTTTGGTGGTTTTATCCTATGTGTATCTCAAATATATTTCAGTATTGTTTTAGGGTTGGTTTGGTGTGCATGAAGTTCTTCAGCTGTACTTTATCATGGAAGTATCTTGTTTCTCCATCCATTTTGAAGGATAGTTTTGCAGGGTATGTCAGTCTGGGTTGCAAGTGGGTTTCATTTAGGATCTGAAATACTTCACTCCATGCTCTTGTTGACTTCATTGTTTGTGTTGAGAAGTCTGCTGTGATTCTGATACGTTTTCCTGTATAGGTGATCTATCTTTTCTCTCTAACAGCTTTTAGTCTTCTGTTCTTATGGTGGAGTTCTGGGATGGTGATTATTATGTGTCTGGGTGTAGTTTTATTTTGCTTATCGCTATTTGGAGTTCCATATGCTTCACTAATCCAAATGGCAGTTTCCCTTCTCATGTTTGGGAAGTTTTCAGCTATTACTTCTGTAAATATCCTCTTGATATCATTTGTGCTGTCCCCTTCTTTTCATGTATACCTATTAATCTTATGTTATTTTTCTTTGCATCATCTTGCAGCTGTTGAATTGTTATTTCCTGATTTTTTGTTATGTTTAAAACATCTTCTTTCTTGTTCACTAGATGTGGTCTTATCTTCAAGGTCTGAAATGCTATCTGCACTTTCATTGAGGTGGTTTTGACAGCTTTCAATAGAATTTTTGATTTCCTGTATATCTCTTTGAATCTGCTTTATGTACTCTGTTTGTTTCTTATAGTGTTCATTCAGGGATTCTCTCTGTTTGCTTTGTTCCTTTAATTTTTTAGCTGTGTCTTCACTAGATGTGTTCACTCTTTCTTTCACTACTTTTATCATTTCTTCTTTTACCTTGGCAATTATTTCTGATTTGAATTCTTCATAGCTTCCCCTAGTTGCTTCTTTGTTTCAGTTGATATCATTTCAGGTGTATGGCTTCTATTTTCCTCTATGTACATGGCTCCTAGGCTTTATTGTAATGAGCTAGAGATTTGAACTTGCCTTCTGGTCTTTCCTTTTGTCATTTTTCTTTATTTCCTTGGTTTGAGTCATGTTCCAAAGCTTCCTCTGTGCATGTGGCGAATCACCTCTTGCACCATCAACTCCTGGAGCAATCTCAGCTCCCCTGCAAGTAGTGTCTCCCTAAATTGAGAGGCAGAAGCCTGGTGTGGAGAACTGGGGCCAGAAGAACCCCTGGGGCCCAATTACCTGTCCTAGGGGGGTGGATATGAACTCAACCTCTTGCAGTACTTGTCTTAAGCTCTCTGCAGGCCAGCCCAAATGAACCCAGAGTCCTTGTGCATGGTCTCTGCCTCCTGAACTCAAAGAAGGCCACTGATTGTGGTCAAATGAGGCCTTGGAATCTGCTGTGCCCAGTCCAGCATCCCTGGTAGCTCCCCAGAAAGTCAATCACCAGGAGCATAGGTCGCCAACTGTCCCCTGGGTAGCGGGACTCACCTCAGGTAATCCCCACTCCTCTGTGGACTCTTGGTTCCCTTAATTGAGAGACAGAAACTGGGCATGGAGAAGTGGGGCTGGAAGAACCCCTCGGGCACAATCCCCTGTCCTAGCGGGCTGGATATGTACTCAACTGCTGGCAGTGCTGGTCTTAAGCTTTCCCCAGGCTAGCCCAAATGAGCCCAGAATCCTGGTGCATGGTATCTGCCTCCTGAACTGAAAGAAGTCCCCTGGGTGTGGTTGACTGAGGCCCTGGAATCTGCTGGGCCCAGTCCAGCATCCCCAGTAGCTCCCCAGAAACTCAAACATTGGGAGCATAGGCCCCCAACTTTCCCCGGGGTACTGCGACGCACCTCGGGCAACCCCCACTCGCCTGTAGGCTCTTGGCTCCCTTAATTGAGAGGCAGAAGATGGGTGTGGAGAAGTGGGGCCAGCAGAACCCCCGAGGCACAATCCCCTGTCCTAGGGGTGTGCATATGACTCAAGTAGCGATTTTATGATGTTATTTTTTTTAATTCTGTATTTTTCTACCATATTTTTGTTTTGTTTTCTTTAATTTTCTTTTCTTTCATTAAAAAACATAAGAATATGCAATATAGCAATGATTCTTAAATTTCTTTCATTCTGTTTTAAAAGCCTATATTGTTATTGTTTGAGATTTGTTATCATTGTCTCTTTTGCTTTTTGTTTTTCTTTTCTGACTTCTTTTTTCTTGTTAAAATAAAAATTAATAGAAAAGACAATTGCAATACTCTAAAAAAGGGCACTGAATGGCATATCAGAAAATAGAAATACATTCCTTGCTCATGTGTAGGAAGAAACAACATAGTAAAAATGGCTACATTTCCCAAACTGTTATACAGATTTAATGCAATCCCAATAAAAGTACGATTTACATGCCTCACAGATCTACAGCAAACACTCTTAAAATTCATTTAGAACCAGAAGAGACCTAGAATAGCAATAGCAATTACAGACAACAAAGACAAGTCAGGGACATTACAATCTCTGACTTGAAATTATACTGTGACCTATTGTTATAAAATCAGACTAGTATTTCCAAAACAAAAACAAACAAACAAAAAAGAACAAAATTCCAACTCCACCAAAACAAAACCAACCAACCAACCAACCAACCAACCAACCAAACAGACAAACAAAAGCAGACCTGAGAATCAGTGGAACAGAAAAGAAATTGCACATACAATCCTAAACCCACTCAGGCATCTTATCTCTGACAAAAGTGCCAAACATATTAATTGGAATAAAGATAGTGTATTTAATAAATGTTACTGAAAATACTGGCTTTCTATGTGCAAGAGACTAAAAATAATCCCATATCTGTCATCATGCAATCAACCAAAATGAAAATGCATCAAAATTTGAATACTAAAACAGAAATGCTGAGTCAGCTGGACAAGAAAGTAGGTAAAAGTCTTGAAGACATAGGTGTAGGCAGGCACTTCATGAATAAAACCAGATTGTACAGTTAATTTTATTTTTTAAATTTTATTTTAAAGAGAATAAAACAAAAAAGCAAACAAAAACAAAACAGAACAGACTGTAGCAAAGTAAAACAATGCAAACAACACAGGCTATATGAAAAACACAGCAGGAAATCAACAGTGGCTACCATAATGTCTCTTTTTTTCTTCAAAGTAGGTGTCCACACCTTCACACACAATAAGTTAATACACATCAAAATAGTATATAGGCAATCAAAATACAAGAATGCAAGCCTTAAGGGCTTTCAAGAACAGGCACTGGGAAAGCAATAATAGCTACCATAATGTCTCCTATTTTTTCAAAATAAGTATCCATATCTTCATACATATGGAAATCAAATTACTGAAAACACACTAAAACCAATAAAAACCAAGAATAAAAGCATTATTGGCTCTTGAATCAAAATGATAGGGAACAATCAGTGGCTACCACAGTGTCCCATTTTCTTCAGTGTAGTTGTTCAAACTATGACACATACAGAAATCAATTCTTTTTTTTTTTTTTTGTACCGGGCATCGAACTCATGACATCGCGCTTGCCAGGCAGGCGCTTAAGCCACTGAGCTAAATCCCCGGCCCTCAGAAATCAATTCTTGTAAAGTCTTTAGGTGAAGTTCTAGGCACATATAAGCATATGCATGTACATCTCTCCTTTCTGTACAGATAATATTATTAAGTATTAAATGGGATCTCACATTATTAAAAAGTTATTTCAGAAAAAAAGAAATCACCAAGATTGAAAAGAAAACTTGTAGAGCAGGAAAATTGCTTTTGGCAAATTTTCCTGAAAAGACTTATATCTCAAACATATAAAGAATGGAAAAAACCCAGACTCCCTAATTAAAAGACCCAGTCCAAAAATGAGTATCTGAAATGAATACACACTTCCCAGGTGAAATACATATGGCAAGTAAATATATAAAAGAAGTTCCACATCATTGTCATCTGAGAGATGCAAATCAAACCAACACTGACATTCCATCTCACATGAGAAAGAATGGCTATCATCAAGAAATCATCCAATAACAAATTTTCATGGAGCTGTGATAAAAAGGAACACTTCTCCACTCTTGGTGGAAGTACAGACTGGTATAACCATTGTGGAAATTGATGTGGAGATTGCTCAAAAAGTTAGGTTTAGAGGTCTCATTTGACTGAGCTATTTCCCTTCTGGGAGAATTCCCAGAAGAATTAAAAACATTATACCACAGATATACACATGAACCCATGCTTGTAGCAGCAGCGTTTACAATAGCTAAATCTTGGAATCAACTCAAATGCCCATCAACTGAGGAATGGATAAAAAAGATGTGGTATTTTTATACAATGAAGTACTACTCAGTCATAAAGAAGGATAGCCTTGCTATTTTTATAGGTAAATGAATGCAACTTGAAATTGTACTCATACGTGAAATGAATCAGTCTCACCTGTGTAAACATTGTATTGTCTCCCTAGTGTGAGAAACTGAAAGAGTAAATATGATCCAAAATGTACAGTAGATAATGTGAAATGAGAAGGAATGTGCTAAAAGAAAAGAAAAGAAAAGCTTGGATTGGGGAAGGGAGAAAACAATGAAGAAAAGAGGGAAAATACATATACACAAGTCAGTTAAGAGACTTATACTAATTGCTCTTATTTCAGTACAAAGAAAGCTTTGTGCTAATTTTGTTTGTATAATTTTTCACACCTATATCTTGTACTCTGATTAACTACTTTGAAGATAAAAATAGGCAATGTATTAACCATTGTCACTCTCCTATTAGCTTGTTTTGAAATTTTGTTTTATTTTCTTTTTTCTCTTTAAGATAAAAATCTAAAAGCAAGATTTATTTTTAAAAATGATCAGTAAATTAAAAGATGAAACAAAGAAACAATTTTGATGTAAAATGAAGGATATCAAGATTGATGAAATCAAGTGATAGACACAATTAAAAAAGGAAAATCTTGCAAAAAACAACGCATTAAATCTAAGGAAAAACCCAGCTGAAAGCCACATAATGACATGAAACTAAGTGAAAGAAAGCATATCTGGGCTGGGATATATAATCAGACAAATTATTGCATTGAGACAGTAATTAATACAAGTGAGAAAGTATGAATAGAACATCAAAGATCTATAGCACATCAATAAAAGATCAACTTTATGAATAATATTCTTATATGAAGGAGTTACATCACAGTATAAAGACATGGATAATGTCCTCAATGAAATAATGGAAAAATATTTCAAATTGAGGGAATAAGAATGCCATCAAGCTACAGGGGGATGCAATATGCATTACCAAAGCAGACTCCCTGGAAAATTATTGTAGTTAATCTGCCAGAATTACAAACTCAAGAAAGAATATGAAAAGCTCCAAGAGAGTAAAAGCACCCCATTAAAACTTGAAACCCCATCTAAATAACAGCAGATTTCAGAGCAGAAATTCTATGGGTCAGAATACCAGGAAGTGTTGTGCTTTCTTCACTGAATGAAAATAACTGTGAAAATATACAACTATGTATACTAAGTTAACTATTATAATCCGAGAATAAAGGTTTCCCAACATACATCTAAACTGAAACAATTTGCAACCACTAATGTAGAGAAGATAATAAAAGTATTTCCAGTCTGTGCCCCTTCCCCCACTGCCACCGCGTGGAGGAAGAACAGGGAACTCCACCCTGGCTCAGGCCACTGGTCATGCCTGCACACCTCTGCGCCCCCCCCAATGCCACCCTGCGGAGGAAGCCACTGAACTCTGCCCTGGCTTAGGCTGCTGGGCGTGCCTGTGCACCTCAGTGTCCCCCTGCTGCCACCGCATGAAGGAAGAACACCAAGATCCGCCCCAGTTTGGGATGCTGGGCATGCCTGCGTGCCTCTGTGCCCCACCCCCACCCACCACTGCATGGAGGAAGCCACTGATCTCCATCCTGGCTCAGGCTGCTGGGTGTGCCTGCATGCCTCAGTGCCCTCTGCCACCTCGGTATAAAGGAAAAACATTGAGCTCCACCCTAGTTTGGGCCGCTTGACATGCCTGCATGCCTCAGTGCACCCCTCACCACTGCGTGGAGAAAGAACATGGAGCTCTGCCCCAGCTCGGGCAGCTGGGCATGCCTGCACCCCTCTATAACCCCCAATGGAGGAAGCCACTGAACTCCACTCCTGCTTGGGCTGCTCGGTGTGCCTGCATGCCTCAGTGCCTCCTCACCACTGTTGCATGGAAGAAGACTACTGAGCTCCATCCCAGATCATGTACCTGAGCCAGACATGCATGCATCAGTGCCCAGCTGCCACAAAGAGGAAGTCCACCATGCTCCTTCCTGGATCAGGCCACAGGGCTGGGCCTGTTACCCAGCAGGCTCCTTCTGTGAGCTGTCCCACAGGACCACCACACACATCCTGGCTCAGCCTGCTGCCCTGCGCTAACCTCCCCAGCTCTTAGACCAAGCACTGCTGTGGAAGTTTGGCTCCTATTCTCCCTCCTAGAACCTTGAACTGCAGTGGAATGACAATGCTGGTTTGATGGGAGACTTGGTGGCTCCACGACCAGACAGAGGACCTCGGCAGGTTCTGGCCACTATGTACCCAACAATATAGCAGACATCAACCACACAGTAGGACTCTAGGAGATGCACTGCCCACAGTTGTGACTATTGGGATTAAATAACCAGATATTGGCCCACAAGGTGAAAATGACAAAACAAAAAACCAAAATGCAATCTCAAACATCTAATCCATCAGGTGCAAGAACAGGTGACAGCAAAACAGAGGACTTTAAAAGTTATACACCAGAAATCCCTGAAAAGATAGAAAGCAAAGTAAAAAAACAAATCCATGAGGCTATAGAGGAGTCAAATTACAGGTAATGTCTTATGTAAAGACAAAAATATCAACCTTAGTAAAGGAATTGCTCAATATAGCTATAGAAGAAATTGATTAAAAATACAGAAGCATAGGAAATTGATTGAAACTTTGAATGAATAATGTATAAAACAAGCAGAATCCAAGAAACAAATTCAAAGAGATATCCAAGAAGCAAAAAATTATATTGAGAGTCTGCAAAAACATTTAAATGAAGCTGAGGATAGAATTTCAGACCTTGAGGACAGGATCGCAGATAGCAACCATGAAAAGATATAACCTATAAAACAACAAAGCAGCATGAAATGACAATCCAGCAGGTCCAAGATAACACCAAGAGAAACAATGTAAGACTAATAGGCATCAGTGAGGATGCAGAAGACAATGCAAAAGACATAACTAAGCTGTTCACAGATGTAATAGCAGAAAATTTCCCAAACATGGGGAAAAAAATCTGACATACAAATAAGTGAGGCAAACAGAATGCCAAAGTCATAACCAATATAAATCTACACCTAGTCATAAAATAATTAAGATCTCATACATACAGCATAAAAGCAAAATACTAAAAGTTGCTAGAGAAAAGACACAACTCACCTATCAAAGAAAGCCTATTAGAATGAAGGTAGACTTTTCAGCACAGACCTTCAGGAATGGTAATAGTGGACATCCTTGTCTTGTTCCTGATTTTAGAGTGAAAGCTTTCAGTTTTTCTCCATTTAATAAAATGTTGTCTATTAGTTTGTCATAGATGGCCTTTATAAGATTGAGGTAGACACCATCAATTTTGAGTTTCTATCATGAACAAGTGTTGGACTTTATAGAAAGCTCTTTTTGTGTCTAATGAGATGATCATGTGGTTTTTGTTTGTAGCTCTGTTGATGCATATTACATTTATTGTTTTGTGTATGTTAAATCATCCCTGTATTCCTGGAATAAATCTGTGTTGGTCATGATGAATAATCTGATGATGATTTGCTGCATTCTATTTGCCAGTATTTTATTGAGAATCTTTGCATCAATATCCATTAGTGAGATTGGTCTATAATTCTCCTTTTTGTTCGAGTCCCTCTCTGGTTTTGTTATCAGAGTAATACTTGCCTCCTAGAATGAGTTAGGGAGGATTGTTTCTCTTTCAATTTCACTGAAGAGTTTAAGGAGTATTGGTGTCAAATCTCTGAATTTCTTGTAGAATTCAGCCATGAATCCATTAGGATCTGAGCTTTTCTTTGTTGATAATTTTTTAATCATGTTTTCAATTTCAACAGGTATTATTGGGTTATTTGAAATTGTTATATTTTCTTGATTGAGTTTTGGTAGTTTGTATATTTCTAGAAATCTGTCCATTGCCTCTGTGTTTTCCATCCTACATGGGAACAAATTTTCAATGCAGATATTTATGATCTTTTGAATTTCCATGGGATCTGTATAATTTCCTTCTTTTCAGTCCTTCTTGTGTGAATTTGAGTTTGTCTTTCCTTTTCTTGATAAGGTTGGCTAGAGGTTTATCAATTTTGTTTATTCTCTCAATAAAACAGCTCTTTGACTCTTTAATTCTTTATATTATATAGTTTCAATTGCATTAGTTTCTGCACTGATCTTTACAATTTCCTCTCTTCTATTATCTTTGGGTTTGACTTGCTCTTCCTTTTCTAGAAGGTAGAGATCTAGCATTAGTTTATTTATTTGTGCACATTGTGTTTTCTTTGTATGACAATTTATTATATATTTCCCTCTTAGGACAGCTTTCACTGTGTTCCACAGGTTATGGGATGTTGTTTCCACATTTTCCTTGAATTGTAGGTATTGATTTATTTCTTCTTTAATTCCACCTGTAACCTACTGATTGTTTAGAATGTTGTTATTTAATTTTCATGTATTTATGCAGGTTTTGCAATTTCTTTTGCAATTGATTCCGAATTTCAGTGCACTATGGTCAGATAACATGCATAGGATAATTTCAATCCCTTTACATTTACTTAAGAATGTTTTGTGGGATGTATATGCTCTATTTTGGAGACTGTCCCATGCACAGCTGAGAAGAATATATATTCTGATGTGGTTGTGTTGAACACTCTGCAGACATGTTACTAAGTCCATTTGCTCACAGGTATGATTGAGTTCTATTATTTCTTTGCTGAGTTCTTGTCTAGTTGGTCTATCTCTTTGTGACAGAGGGGAATTAAGTTCCCCTATTACAGTTGTGTTCTTGTGTATTTGGTTTTTCATGTCAGTTAGTACTTGTCTTACACAGTTCGGTGCTCCTGTATTTGGTGCATATATATGTATAATTGTTAGTTCTTCCTCTTGAAATTTTCCTCTAACAAGTATGTAGTGATTTTCCTTATCTCTTTTAATCATTCTAGGTTTGAAGTTCACTTTGTCTCAAAAAAATAGCAACCCATGCTTTTTTCTTGGTGCCTGTTGCATGGAATACTGTTTTCCTTTCTTTCACTTTTAATGTATGAGTTTCCTTTAGAGTCAGATGTGTTTCTTGTATACAGCATATTGTGGGATCCTGTTTCTTGAGCCACTCTGTCAATCTATTTCTTTTGATAGGTGAATCTTGGTCATTTACATTGATGGATATACCTGGTACGCACTGGCTCAACTTTGTTATGTTATGTTCTTGTTGGTTATCTGCATTTTCCCCTTGTTTAATTGCTTGCCCTGCCTGGTGGTTTGTTTCTGTTGTTCTGGTAATTATGGTCATTTTTTCTCTATCCAGTATGTCTTTCAATATTTTTTCTAGGGTTGGTTTGATGGACATGAATTTCTTGAGTTGCTCTTTATCATTTTTAAAAAAATTTCATTTAAAGAGAAAAAAATGCAATACAGAAAAAAGGGTAGAAACAATACAGAACCTCAAAAAAAAACCCATAAAGAAATCACTAGTTGACAAAGCACATACTGTCCTCCCAGAAATAGCTGTTCATGTTACAAAATTAAGGCATAAAAAGTGAACAAACAGTGAGGCTGCAAACAGTTCTGTTCAATGATCCAACACAACCTGGTAATATGGTTATCAATCCCACACACTTAAACATACATGCAGTTATATCCTTTAGAGCATTTTCTTTTCTTCTTTTTGCTTTTTAAGTACATTATCTGTTTATTTATATAATGTTTCAGCTTTCTCAGTACCTTATTGATCTGTTTTGCTGTTGTTACTTCCTTTTTAATCACCTTATATAATTCTGTTTTTTGTTTTTGAATTTCTTGTCATTCATGTCACATGGATTAGCTTTGGTGGAGTTGGGAGTTTTGGGAGGTATTTTGTTACCTTATTTTCTCATGTTCTCTTGTTTTATTTTTATTTAATTTTTATTAACTTGGAGGTAGTAATATACAACAAAACATGATGGAATAAAGACAATTGATATAGTGAGGTGAAATTTCACAGAACATCACAGCAGGTCACCAGGACAGCAGTAATAGGCAACACTGTATATCTCATTGTCTTCACAATAGTTGTTCTTCTACTAGGTACAGCAAAATCAAAAGAAATACACAATATTATAGAAGAATAACACAGAATATTGAATAGAGCAACACTGTTAATCAGGACAAAGCAAAACGGCGATAAAAATATCTATCTTCAGAGATAGTAGAAGGAAACTCCCCCCACTTGCTGTACCAAATATGGTCACCTCCTAAGAGATACCCAGATCCATGGATCCCAATTGTTAATGGGGGAGGGGGGATATGGTATGTTTGATTCTAAGCCTGAACCCCAGTAGGCAGTAGGCTGGTTGCTGGTTGGCTCAGCGCCCTAAGTTCCAACATGGTGTGGATCTCAGGAAATGCTCTTGCTTCTTATTTCCCTACCCTGGGGTGGCCATGGCTTGCCAGACCACAGTCACTTACCAGGGCGGCAGGCTAGTTGCTGGTTGGCTCAGCGTCGTCCTAAGTTCCAACATGGCATGGATCTCAGGAAATGTTCTTAGTTGTTCTTTATCATTGAAGCACCTTGTTTCTCCATTATATTGGAAAGAAATTTTGCTGGGTACACCAGTCTGGGTCAAAAGTTGTTTTCTGTCAGGTCTTGGTATACTTCACTCCAAGCTCCTCTTCTTTTTTTTTTTAATAATTTTATTTAAAGAGAAAAAACAAAACAAAACAAAACAGAGTAAAGGGTAGCGACAATGCAGTATTCCAAGGAAAAAAGGAAAACAACAACAACAACAACAACAAAAACCCATAAGAGATTATTACTTGACAAATTACATACTGACTTCTTGGAAATAATTGTTCAAATTACAAAGTTAAAACATATAAAGTAGACATTCAAACAGTGAGACTGTTAACAGCTCTGCTCCACGATCTGACAAAAACAGCAATATGGTCATCCATCTTACCCACTCAAATATACATGCAATTATATCAAAAGGGTAAAATTAAACACAGCAAAACAGAGCAAAGCAGATCACAAGAAAGCAATGTAAGAGACAAAAATTTCAAAACTAGACAATCGGAGATATTCACTCTCCATCATACTGACTCTTGTTTTCTTCCAAATAGTTGTCCATATTGTCACATATAGGGAATTCACATGAAACAACCTAGTATGGAATTGATCTTAGCAGGACAAGGACATTACAGGTCTTCAAGACCATACATTAGGGAAGCCTAGAATGGCTGTCATAGTGTCTCTAATTCTCCTCAAAACAGCTGTCCATACCTTCATGTGTGTTGAACTTAAACAAGGTAAAGCAAGCTAAGATCACTTTGAACAAAAAGTGATAGTTTTGCTGGACTTCACATCATGACATTATGGAATCAGCACCGGGTATTGTAGTGTCTCTTTTTCTTTAAAGTAGTTGTTCATTTCAACATGTGTTATATAGTTGGTTCTGGTAAACTGTTTATAAGCTCTACATATGCATGAGTCTCTACATGTATATCTATCATTTCTGTATTAGCAGGAAAAACAAAACAAAGCAAGATAAAACAAAACAATTCCTAGAAAAGCATGAGGCAGAAAAGTCGCATAAAACTGCAATAAAAGTGATCTACCATGGTTACCATGGTGTCTCAGCAGTATATAACAACATTAATAAAAATGAAGCATTAGAGACATTATAAGACTTCAAAAGCAAGTAATAATCAAACCAGAGTGGGTATCTTAGTGAATCTTGTCATCTTCAGTGTAGTTGCCTATACTCTTAGACTTGGTGCTATCCATCACAACAGATTTAAATAAAATCAGTCAATACAAAGTAGCAATCTAACAAACCAGATTCAAATAAAATCAGTCATAATAAGACAGTATAAGTTATGAAGGGGTTCAGATTAAGTTGATAGGAAAATTAGAGATGATTACCATAATATGTCCTCTTCTTTTTGGGATAGCTGACCATGTCCTCACCTCTAGCATAAGTAGACAAACTGGAACAGCACATAATTCATCCAAGCAGAGTGGTGAGAATAATGTAAATTTTAAATCTTGTTACCCCATTAACAATATCCTCTGCCTCCCTTTTTAAGACAATTCCTCCCCTTTCACTCCCATGGGGTGCACTGCTTGTTATGGGTCCCACTTCCTCCCTATATAGAGCAGCTCAATGGACCCTGTCTCCTCATCTACTCAGCCTGTGTTTTTCTCTGTTAGTATTTCGAGGCCCTCTATACTAGAGATTATAGCCAATCTTCTCTGCCTCATTTCTGCTATTCTATTTTTCTGCCATTGATAGTCTATTTTTCTCTTCCACTTCACTCTCTGCCTCGTTCACTGAGGCCTCTCTGCCACTGTTCCTAAAATGCTCGTATTCTTGTTCTCTCTCCCTAGAATGTCCTTCAGTATTTTTGTAGGTTTGGAATGGTGGTCCCAAATTCTCCTAGTTCCTCTTTGTCATGGAAACATCTTTTTTCTCCATTAATTTCTAGAGAGAGTTTTGCAGGATACATTAATCTGGGCTGGAGATTGTTCTCCTTCAGTGCTTGAATTGCTTCACTCCAAGCTCTTCTTGACCTGATGGTCTGTGTCGAGAAGTCTGCCATGATTTTGATGGGTTTTCCTTTATAGTTGACCTGTTTCTTTTCTCTGATGGTTTTTAATCTTCTGTTCTTATATTGAATTTCTGGGATCTTGATTATTATGTATCTGGGTGTAGCTCTGTTTGGGTTGTAGGTGGCTGGAATTCTGTATGCTTCATACCTCTGCATATCATTTCTTTTTTCTATGCTTGGGAAATTTTCTTTAATAATTTCTGTGAATAGCCTTTGTAATTCCTCTGATTTTATTCCTGCTTCTTCATTCACATACTTTATTCTTAAGTTATAGATCCTCTTGTCATCTTCCAGTCTTTGTATCTTTACTGCCTGCTCCCTTGTTATTTTTAAGAGATCTTCTCTTTCTTGACCCTGCATTGCAAGCCTGTGTTCAATTTTTGATAGTCTCTCTTTGGTTTCTTTCAAGCAGTTTTGCCAGCTTTCTATGGAGTCTTTAGTTTCCTGATAATCTCTTTGAATCTGTTTCATGAATTCTAGATTTGTCCTGAATTCTTCATTAAATTTTTCTCTCCATTTGTGTTCTTCCATTCTTCTGTCTGTGTCTTCTTGAGAGGTGCCCAGCCCTTCTTTTATTAATCTACTTATCTCTTCTTTAATTTGAATTAATATTTCAGTTTTTGTCCCAC
>PVJX010042501.1:0-14127 GCA_004027295.1 Dolichotis patagonum | reverse complement strand
CAGAGGACATGGGAAATGGGTCCAACTGCTGTCAGACGCACAGAGAAGACAACGCAAGATTAACTAGAGTTAGTAGAAGTCAGGAGACAGCACAGATGGCTGTCTTTAAAAATTGTTTGCAGAAGTAATACCTGAAAACTTTCCAAGTACAAGGTAAGAATTAAACACACAGACAAGTGAGGCATATAGAACCCCAAATTGCCATGATTGAAAGAGAATCTCTCCAGGACACATCATAGTTAAAAAGTTGTTGTTTAGTTTTGTTTAGTTTAGTTTTGTTTTGTTTTGTTTTGTTTTTTTATACCCCGACTCATGATCTCACGCTTGCCAGGTAGATGCCTATGCCGCTGAGCTAAATCCCTGGTCCCTAAGAACAGAATCTTAAAAACTATCAGAGAAAAGGAACAAATCACTTCTAAAGGTAAACCCACTAGAATCACAGCAGAATTCCTGACACAAACCTTAAAGCACAGGAGAGCTTGGTATGAAGTGTTTCCTACTTTAAAAGAAAATAACTTTCAATCTGGAATAAAATGACATGCAAAATTATCTTTCAAGTTGATGGAAAAATCAGTTATTTCCATAATAAAGAGCACCTAAAAAAAACTCATGACCACCAAACCATTACTTTGAAAAATTCTCAGATATCCTAAAAGAAATAAGGCAGCATTTTTACACTAATGGATGAAGGATGTCACAGTGCAGTGACGGAACGCTGCCTCTGGAGGTTTGTCTTATGCCTTCCCGTGTGCTGCTGTGGCTTGGGTAAGTGGTCCCACAGCCCTGAGGGTCAAAGCTGAGGTCCAAGGGCTATGGTGCTGCAGGCAGCTGATGGAACACAGGGCAAAAGCGGTGGTGGGAACTGGCGTCTTCCTCTCTCTCTTGCTTCCTACCTGTGAACAGCTTCTTCCAACACTCACTCCCTGCCACTTTCCTCGGGCCAGAAACCTAACTGACCTCAGGCTGAAACCTCCAAGGCTGTGAGTGACAGTCAACCATTTCTCTCTATACACGTATGTATTCTGGACACTTGTTATAGTAACACACAGTGTGCACGTAAGAACTGGATCTTCACTTACATACACAGTCATACATGACAGGATAAAATATATCTCATGCTAACTATAATACTTAAAAAATTGAAAAGAGTAGGTAGAACATCAAGAATTTTTCTTGAGTTACTTTTTATTCCTTTACATTTGAGGAGTATTTTCTAACCACACAATTGTGATTTATGCAGTTCCACTCATTGATTGCCCAATTTTGTTCTGGGAAAATCCACAAAATATTGTCTTAGAGAATATTTTTTAAAATAAATTACATAATCCTTGAATCTCACATCTCAAAAGATGAGGCTAACTTAAAACTTGGATGTATAAATGATGCAGGGCTGCTACTTAGCCTCTCGGAATGAGAAGCCTCTGAGTGCCTATGTGTCAACAAACTTTAAGTTGTTTTCACAACCGATGAAGCTAGGAAATATTTTCCCAATATGTGATGCAATTGAAGCCTCTATTATTATATAATATCAATGACTGAATATGCAATACAAAAAGGTCTTTAAGAGCTATTTTTCCACACTAATTTTGCACAACTTTTCATTGCTAGAGGCAGAAATAACAAGACAAGGTATTAATTTCTGACATTAATAACATGAATCTTTCAAAAAAGATAGGAATTTAATAATACAATAAAATCCAAACTTTAGAGTCTGTTGTCTTTACTTTTTCCAAGTTAAATCAAATCTATTCATGAAAGACATGCATGAAACAGGCTCTGATGCATTTTTAGGTGCACAGCTAACGTTTCTACAATCCGGAGCCCGTGCAAGCACGCACTTCCCAGCTCGTCCTCCACTGCGGAACCCTGCGAATGGAGGCCGGCTTTTGGGCCTGGTTTCTTTTGCTCAGTATAATGTTGCTGAAATTTATTTATTTGGTTCTGTAGTTTCTTCTTCTCGCTGATGAATAATATTCCATTGTAAGGAAAATGACAATTTGTTCACGTATTGGTCAACATTTTAGGTTGTTTCTAATTTGGCCTATCATGAATAAAGCTGCTATGAACATTTGTGTACAAATCTTTCTGTGGATATGTATTTTTATTTAACTTGGGTAAATATCAAAGATTGAACCTGCTAAGTCACATGTTGGGTGTATGTTTAACTTCCTAAATAACTACGGAACTGTTTCCCGAAGTCATTGTGCCACTCTATATAACCATCCATGTATCCAAATTTATTTGTCTTATATCCTTGCCAACACTTAGTACTTTAGCTTTATGACTTATTATTGCATTAGGGTTCTCCAGAGAAACAGAGATATAGATTGATAGATAGGTAATTATATGTAAAATTATATATGAACTATATATAATACATACATCATAAATATGTACATATCATAGACACCTATAATAGATACACACTGAAATCTTGTCCACATATTTTAAGGATATACACTATGTACTGCACAATGTACAACATACAGTATACATACATGCACAGTTATGCATCGCTTGATGAGGTCACTTTCTGAGAAACATGTCATCAGACAACTCCTCACTGCGTGAATATAACTGAAGGGATTTGCACAAACCTGGATGGTCTAGGTGAGCCACTTGACATAGCTTCTTGCTAATGTTTCTGCCCAAATCCAAAGTCCAAAAAAGACCAGTATCTCCAATGACATGCTAAGTCAGACAGAGGCCACTGTCACTGTCACTGTCACTCTCACCACCACTCAGCCTTGCTGATTTGTTTACGTGCTCTGGTGATTGGACAGCAGCCAGTCACCCAGGAGGCAATCATTTTACATATAATTATCTATCTGACTGACTCAGCCTCCAATGCAAACATCCATCTCACCCAGGAACTCCCACCCAGGCAAATCCAAAATAATGTTAGGCAAAAGGCTGGAACGCCAGTCACAGTTTATGGAGGTTTCAGCCCATAATCAGTTGGCTCCAAGGCAGGGTGGCATGGCACCAGGGTAACACTTCAAGGCAACAGTCAGCAAAAGCAGCCAGAGCAAAAGGGGGGAAGAGCAAGCTTCTTCTCTTCCCTCAGATTGTGTGCAAGCCACCCCGGGGCCCCCAGGGCAGGTGGAGCCCTCACAAAATCTCTGTGCCCTCCTCTTGCACAGGCTGAAGATATTTACCAAGTGAGGATACCAGCCCCCTGCTGAGTCCCATAGTTAAACTTCTAAACTTCCCAAGTTGACACAATCAACCATAACAGACTCTAACACAAAGGCTAACCAGAGAACAAGGAAGAGGACAGAAAAGAGAGAGTGTGACCAAAGGAGTCAACAATGTGAACCAGGAGAGGGTGTATCATTTGATGCATGTGTCACAGTAAAGTTTACAGAAACCAGAATTGGGAGGGGGCTGCAGAAGGTGTCGCTCCGCTAGGCAAGTGCAGCGCACCCTTAACGGTGAATTCCGGGCTCATCTCTGGATACCTTGCGCTCCAAAAACCAAGTTCAAAGCAAAATAAAATGAGCTTCCCAAACCCACTCCCTTTAGTGACTTGTTCAGCGCTCACTCTGTCTTCTTCCCAAGCAAGCGAATGGCTTCCAGCAAATCAGCGCCACCTTGGGAGACAGACTTAAGTGGGGAAATGTCCCTGGAAATTTACATTCGCAAATTCACAAACACTGGCTTGCCCCAGTCCCTCTTGTTTTTTAGAAGAATATTTCACATTCCGCGCTGCACTCTCACCCAACTCCTGGCCTCCAGAAGGACAGCTTGACTGACGCTCCCACTCGACCATGGACCACGAGAAAGTCCTCTGAATTGCTCTGGGTTCCTGTGACAGTCAAAACCTCTCGAAGCCTTTTTATTAGGTGACCTGGCATTCTCCAATTTTGCATTTGTTGGTGCAAAGATTTATTTCTTTCAGGTGAGAGTGGCAAGACGGGAGGGGATGGTTCCACCATGAAGAAAACATGAGTTGCAGTCCTGGCTCCAGTCTCCTGAGCTGGGACTGCCTTTGCCACTCCTCAGGCAGGGGTTCAGTGACAAGCTTCCCAATCTGGGGCATTTTATAATTTTAGCATTAAATGAAAATGTGCAAGTTTCCAATGTCCGCTGAGATTTTCTGCATATTTGAAAGCTTTTACAACTTTCAGGTGCCTACACTGGACCATTTCAGAAGAGTTGCATTGTCCCAGGCCTGTAGGGTTATAAATATGCAGGTGCTTTTATGAAAGGGGTTTTCCAGACTGAAACTGTGCCATAAACAGGTTTCGGTGTGCCAAGAACTATGTGCTCGAAGTGCTTAATGACTTCGAATTAATTTAATTATGTAGTCATCATAGCCCTAGAAGTCAATCACCAGTGTTAACCCTATTTTGCATCTGGCTGTGGCACAAAGGATAAATAACTAATAACTAGTAAGTGAAAGAGGTGGAAAGCAAACCCAGAGAGACTGGCTAGATCTGGAATGCACAATCCCAACCACCACGCCATGCTGCCTCGCCACAGAGCGGAGTTAACAGTGAGGCCAGCGTAAGACAGGGCGACTAGCTGGCAAACCGTCACGGGGCTTGGAGAGGGTATTACACTGACGCCCTCATGTGCTTTTTATTACACCCTTCTAGGAAACTTTTGTTTTCCCAAAACAAAATAGACCCGTGACCTTAGATGCTATAACTTTTAGGAATGGCAGAAATCGATAAGGGGTGGGGAGATGTGTCTTCTGCTCTCTACTGGCAGGCTCAGTGTAACAATTCCAATGGTAGATACTCAAGTGGTTTCCCCACACACCCAGCAAGAACTCAGCAGCACACTCTCCACGGGACACAGGCCGCACGCCCTCCGATTCACTTCTGCTCTTCTCTCCCTGGAGACAGCGCCAGAGCTGTGGCTGTGGGCCCAGCTCCACAGGACTGTGCCCCAGTCCACTGCCAGTCGCAAGCCTCGGTTTACGGCCTGAGTCCCTGACGGCCACTGCAGGCTGAACCTCGCAGTCAGCGTGCCCAAGTGTGGTCAACCTCCTGGCAGGGCCCACAGCACTCAGGACAACGCTGTCCTTGCACTCGCTGGTTTCTCCTAAAAGACATTACAAAGGAGCCGGCTGGAAGGGCTGCAGGGGCCAAAGCACGAGGAAGCTCCGGGCCCTCACGGGGTCCCCATCCTCAGGAGCCCGTCCAGCACCTCTTACACAGCTTGATCTTCAGCACCTTCCTCCCTTTCCCACGGGCGGGCGGGCAGTGGGACTCAAGGTCCCGCCCTCTCATCTCCTAACCACTTGGCCTTCCGGGTGACCAGCTCTGTCCTGGGCCTCCCTGGGGTGCCATCCTAAGTCACCTCATCACAAGAACTCAGGCTTGAAACAAAAGATGCTCCTTTAACTGGGAAATTCTGCAGGGCGTGGGAACTTTGTACAACAATCAAACTGAACCAAAAGATTTCGCTCTCTGCGTTGTTACTCAGGAAACCTCAAGGGATTTCAGAACTCTGTGTCAGAAACCAGGAACAAAGACCAAATGCATTTCATGTTATACCCCAGGTACATCAATCAGAGACTATGTTTGAATATCTAGGATCAGCATCGGGGAAGAAATGGATAATTCACAAAAATTCAATGTCACCAATGACCAGGATCATCAAATTTCGCTTTTCTGTTCAACATTTCCCATAGAGATTTAAGTTGCCCAAACAATGAATTCTCATAGGACTGCACAGGAAAACACTTAGGTTTAACTATTGGTAGTGTTTTTTGTATCCCTACTGACCTTGGTGAAGACGACTCACCTAGTTACCATTCTATATAACACCATATGTACCTGAAGTTTGTAGTTCAGTTTCCCCAAAGACCTAATAACTATGCTTCTTAAAGTCCACTTCCCAAACTTTAAGTACTTACATAATTTATTATGGATTCTTGTCTGTTTCTCTTCACTTTTTGTGTCTCTTATACTTGGTAAGTCACAGGTGGACACATTAACTTACTATTATAATATTTTTATCATCGTAACACTCGCCTTTGTGGTAGCAGTTCTGGAGTCACAAGACTTAGTATCAACTCCCCCTTTCCCCGTGGTGGGTAAGTCAGCCGACCTGTTTTCATCCTGGTTCACAGTATACTAGCAATTACACTATTTCTTTATTGTTTCAAGGTTGATATAGTTTTATGACTTCCTCCAGCAAAACAAAAACTTCTAATGTCTATCTACAAGTATGTGTATCTAATCTCTTTTTGCATTCTTTTCTGAATACTTTTTGCCTTCACAAAATTATCTTGTGTCATTTATCTTCACAAATTTTCTTTCATTTATCCCCAGGAAGCTTCAGCATATTTACTTTTTCAACTTGTCAAATTCTCTTGGAATACTAATTTTCTACAAGATAAGGGATCTACTTAAAATATCTGTACTTCAATTCCAACAAGAACTTGCTAGGGAGAAAAAGAATTCTTTATCTGTGCATTGAATGAGTTTCAGGAATTTATATGAAATAAATTAATTAATATTTGAAATCTCAAAAGCTATAAGGAAAAGGTGAAAGGATGAGACCTGCCATCTTTACCGTCACCCTCCACTTCTTCCCCTTGCGTTAATATTTGTTTAACTCACTTACTGAGCGAGGTAACCACGCCAAGAAAGCATGTCAGATGCATTTCTTGTCCTTGAAGAACTCAGAGCTCCAAATAGCTATCACTGCAATGGGGAAAAGGGTGAGGAAAAGCCCAGGATGTGCAAAGAATCTTTCACTTTGCCATCTATGCTCCCTCCAAGGCATACTGCTGGTGGTGAAGGGGCCGTCAGCCCTGGGGCCCCTTCACCGCTCGCCTCCTTGCCCTGCAGGACAGGTCTGGAACACTGCTCTTTCCTGCTTCCGTTTTCTTGTTCCATTTCTTCCCCTCCTGCTCCTTCCCCTGCCACTGCCCAAGCTCCCATGCACTGCTACCCTTCTGTGCATGCAGACCGTGGGTTCGGGTACCCCATGGAGAGTCAGCCCCATACTTCGTCTGTTGGGGGCGAAGCCGTCTGTGCCTCAGGTATCTAGGACAAGGCCACCGCTTCTCTTGGGCTTGGCAGGGCCCTGTGAGAAGTGTGCACAGCTTAGGGAGCCGTTGCCAAGGTGACTTGACCTTCATTCAAGATAACACGGTTTCCTCTTGTTCCCCGTGGAGCCACCAAGGCAGGCTGTTCTGCTGAGATTAGATATTCCTCCCATCCCAGGTCCTTCCCTCCCCTTAAACTCTCCACAAACTTGTTCCTGTGCTGATTGTATAAGCAAATGCGCTCCGGGCGCTGGCGTCCTTTCTCCCATCAGGAGCGAGGGCTCCACCTGACCCCAGCTGCTGTGTGTTGGCTCCTCTTCCTCATCCCCCACCGTCCTCCACACCCAGGCCCCAAAACTTGTCCATTACTTTTGAATTCTTTCTTCTTGTGCTAAAGCTTTTCCAAGAAATAACAGTAGTGACAAACCAAGTGGCCTGCCTTCCAATAGAGAAGCTGAGGGTGTCTGGTGCGAGGAGGGCTTAAATAATTATGCTGGGGAGGCTCGATCGCAGACAGTCTCACCGGGAGGACAGACGGCTGGAGAAGGTTGGGTTCTGGAAGGGAGAGGTGGGAAATTCCTGGCAGGACCTGCATGGAGAGAGCTGAGTCTTTGCAGTATTTCGGGAGTATCGGTCGACAAGCACCATGTGGTAAAGGGTGGGGGTGACTCAGAAAAGGGTTACCAGGACAGGCAGTCTGGCCACAGATGAGGATTCGGACAGTGAAGAAGAGAAACAGCAGTAGAAGGATTTTAATAAGAGTGACTCAGTGATTAAAGTTCAGGGCTGCTGTCTCCTTCTCCGTAAAGCACACAGGTCCCCACAGCCTTCGTGCCTTTGTGAGACACGGCTGACCGTGCTCCCCAGCTGAGGGAATGTCAAAAATAACAAAAAGGCATGGAAACGCTATTAATAAAACCTCCTTAAGCGATCGAGTTCCTTTCCTGATTCTTTCAAGCTGCACTCCATAGCTCTGCAGCTTCCCTCAGGCCCGTTTCGCGCCCCGAAACACGGCTCCCCTACCTACGCAGAGACAATTTTTCCTTTTGCCAAATGAAAAAAATAAAAAGTTCTTCATGTCTACCAAGTTCCAATTGGGGTCTCTAAAATCTAAAATAAGATTTCCAGGGCCTTTTTCCTTTTAAAAACTGACACAGTAGAATCAAACTGGTCAAGCAAGGGAGGGCAAATAAAGTCACGGTGGCAAGTGGTGCCGGACCCTGAAAGCCAGGGATGGAACACAAACCAAATCAACTACAAATTCATTTCACAGAAACAAATGCATTTAAACTGCCGCTTAGGTGCTCTTCCCCGCACCTGTTGGAAGGTGCGGTTTAAATTCATTGCTCACCCAGTCACAGCTGACTGGGTAAACGTGTTAATGAACGAGGTACAGTTGGAACCTTTGCTCGGGGACATGCAGATTCTCGCACAACTGACGTGGGTCTTCCCGCAGCAGGGGCGTGTAGGTAGAAAAGACTGGTTTTCTATTGATTCTGGGGACAATATTAGAGTCAATAAATGTTTAAAGCTAACTGCTTGGTGGGATTTACATATTCAGTGGAGATAAAATTCAGTGGAGGCCCGTTCACACCCTCTTTCTGTCTTTCTGTCTTTCTTTCTTTCTTTTTTTTCTTGGTGTTTTAAAATGCTTCCAGAATTGGTCATGTTTTATTGATTAGCCAACACAACAATTTTTTGCAACACAGAAGTAATTACCAGGTGTTTCAGCAAATTCTAGTTGTAAAAGTGACTGGAGTCAACATCACTCGGTAAATTACTGCAATTCCTTACTCCACATTTTTCATCTTTCTATTACCTTTTTCCCTCCGCTAAGCGCTAAGCACTGAGATAAAGGCACAGTTGGAAGTGCTGGGTCATGCCTGAACCCCACCGTGTCACAGAGCCTGATCCTTTTCTGAAACATAAGCTGTCGGGGAAGTAGTTGCACCACCTTTTAATCGCTGCCCAGGCCTCTTGAAGGCCATCGTTGACCGGAGCCCTTTAAGGATCGGCCAGTAAATGTCATCATGGCACCAGTGCTGCGCTGTCACCCGGCGGCTCACCTTTGTCCCCTGGAGGAGAGCAGAAGTTTTCAGGCCGGACATCCTGGATGGTCACGCCAGTGACTGGACGTCTGGAGCCACTTAGGGGAACTCCTGGGGGAGGAGAGGATGCGCCTGGTGTATCCGCGTCATCCTAGCAGCGCGGAGCTGGGGTTCAGACAGCCTCGCTCCCGGGGGCAAACAGAGATCATCTGTGGGGCGAAGGGCCCACAGACCAGCATAGGGGGTTTCCCCCTGTGCGAACCAGCATAGGGGGTTTCCACTGTGAAACCTCCCTCCTGGAGACGGTCGGCTGGCAGAGGGTTAGGGGGGATAAGAGGCCTAGAGTCTGCGGGTGGCACTGGGAGGGGTCTGCAGAGCTGCGGCAGAGGGAACTGTGTCCACCCGTCACACTGACCCTACTGATGAGCTCCTGACGTCCCGAGCAGGGTTCGCCTGCGCGGATACGCGCGGCGGCGTGGGGCACAGAGTTCACTGCCCGCGCTTGGTTCAGAGGCTCCCTGAGCAAAGACCAGGTTTGCAAAGGACGCATTCTGATCCCTCGGGGAGTTCCGTGACAGCATTTAGGATTGCCATTCTGCGTGCCTTTTAAAACCCCACACGTTGATTGTATTCAGAAATAATTAGAAGATTTCTGTTAGATTTGGAGCTTAGTGATTTTTTTTACCATGATCTTAGATTATGTTCCCCAATCATACCAAATCAATTTAGGCTAAAGGATCAAAGGCAATGAACCAAAGTAATTTAGGCTAAAGGAGTAAACGCAAGGGACAAAAGTAACTAACATTTTAGATTAACTTGGGTTTCTTCTTTGTTAAACAAAGACTATGTTCACAACATGAGTAAATTCAGAAAATTTATATATTATGTATGCTACATAAAAACCAGAAAGTACAAACGTTCTTTTGTTTTTTCTGGTTGAAGCCAGAATTACTTTCAAATTACTTTATGGTTGACAGTTTTTGACTGATTCTGTTTACCATATCATGTAAGAGAAATGTCCTAACTTTGTGCATTTAGCAGACAAGGTTTCTTCTACCCCTGTAAGACAAGCTACTTTAACAATGTCTTGAAAGGAACGTGTTATACACTAAGAATTTCATGTTATGAACCTTATTTATAGTTGGAAAATGTGTCAATTATATATTTTGCATCTTTGTATCTCAAGGAGAGACGCTATAAGCTATAGTGTGTTTCGGTTTAACTTAGATGTTATTTACCATAAAACCATAGTTCAGTGGTGCCTCAGATCACAAACTTCACTCATTCCACAGTTCTGGGGAGGCAAACAGCCTCGGCCACACTCCTTACCTGATGCAGAAATCACAAACAGAAGCAAAGCTGCTTCCATCCACGAACTGAATTGTTCACAAATAGAAGTGTTCAAGAACCAAGGCGTTACTGTATTTAACACACTGAAGACAAGCCCCTTCTGGTGGCTGACAAGAAACTGAGAACGTTTTCTGGGGCTGGACTCTAACATCGTAACTACTGGGAAAGAGAATGGCACCACTGTTGAGGGTGGTAAGGTGATACCACGCAAAACGGAAAAGCCTGAATGGTTTCGAAAATTTTATTGGGTCTGTTAGAACAGAAAACTACGGATAGTAGAGTTTATGAATTATTCTCGAACTTCCTAGCAAATGAAATTATTATTGTCTAACCACAAACTAGCCTGTGCACGTCTACATTTGAAAAGTAGGTTTTGCTGGGCATGATGGCCCACAACCACAACGCAAACACATTTCAGGAGGCTGAAGCAGGAGGATGATGTCTAAGACCAGCCTGGGCTACTTAACAAAACCCCGGATCGAAAATTTAAAAACAGTGTTTAAAGGTTGGGGTCTTCAGTGACAGAGTTTTGACTAGCACAGGTGAGGCACTGGACTCAATCCTTACTACTGCATGGGAAAAAAAGTAAATTCCCATATTATATGCATAAACTTCAAAATGGTGTTCGTCTTCATTTTTGAATGGCATTGAATTTTTTTTGCTGAACAGAGGGCTTTTTAAACCTGGATTCTTTTTTCTATGTCTTTAGTCTCCTTAAATTTATGACTTTTCCCTTGTTCTCTGTCTTTTGTAATTTGTGAATGTAGGAGACAACTGTAGCTACACAGTTTAATGGTTTCACTGCAGCATATGGGCAGAGATCTAGACGTCAAAGCGTATAACGTAGTTGGGAGAGGCTGCCTTGCCAAGATCTTCTGGGTTTCTTATCACATACTCCGCATGCAGTTAGAAAAAAAATATGGATGAATACGGAGACAGCAGAGGTGGTATACTTGATAGAACTTATTCAACTCTAGACTAGAAATGGAAACATTATATATATCATTACTTTTAGCTCCATGTGTATATCTAACTGGTTTCCTGTGACTAAACAACAGGTAAAAACTTTCACAAACAAAATGAGATGCTAGCAAGGTTATAAAGCAAGCCAGCTCTGAACTGCACCTTTGAGAAGTTATTCATTAACACAGGTGATGCATAAACACCACAGAGCAGAGGTGAGAGGGGGTGAAGATCGAATGTCAGAGCCCAGGGAGGAATGCGCATGGCAGGGGAGTTTAGAGAAATCAACACAGCTGAAATCATCGTAAGACAAAGAGGACAGGGGAGTTCATGGTCCTCAAAGTTCCTAAGAACAGGGGGGATGAGCAGGAGGGAAAGGAACTCCCCAGGGCTGCAGCCACAGCTGGGACAGGCAGGAGAGGACCTCAGCTGTCTGCTGTCAGCCAGGCTGGCCTGTGGGTCTCCTGCAAATACCACAGGCCGCCTCGAGGCGCCTGGTGGTGGATTTCTGCAATGCGTGCTCCCCTTTGCAGTTCCATTTTTAATGAACAGAACAACACATAGAGAAGACAGTTTTCTAACAAGGGTCAAGTCCCACTTAGAATCAGCATCCCGGGCAGCATCTGACAGCAAGTCCTCACCTCAGAGCCTGGACATGTGGGGAGCCCTGTGCACCCCGGGATTAAAGTCTGCCAGCTCCCGGCTGCGTGCCAAGCAGGATGATCACTTGGGGAAAAACTACCTTAAATAAACTGAAAACTGCCCTTTGCCCAGATAGTGAGAATCCAGAAGCTCTCATTTTTCTGTGCGTTTCTGAGTAGTCTGATTACAGTCCGAAGCTTTTTTTTTTTTTCTATCTGCCTGTAGAGCACTGGGTAAGTAGAAAGATTCAGACGATGAGTAAAGTTTGGGGTGGACTGCTTGAGATATATAGATGGTGAGGTGAGCTGCATTCCTGCCTTTTAAGGCAGTCATTAGCAAGTGTATTGCGACCACCGCAGGTAAAATTCATCTCATTAATTTTAATTGGGGAAAATCATCCTGACTTCCTCTTCCTAAAAGCCCACACTTCATTCCACGGTTTAATTATGTTATTAATGCACCTCATCTCTTCTTGATCTCCTAATAAGCGTCTTACAGCAGTTCATCCAAAACTTCCCCACTGTTCTCCTGCCCTTGATTCTCCACACCGGCTCACTCTCAACAAATGAGCTCACTCCTGGGTTATGCAGGCGCTAAAAAGTCATTTAGCATAAACTGCCTCATCTGTCCTGTCTCTGTTTTGCTGTCTCCACCTACTGCGCCGCTTTTCCTAATTGAGTCTTGGGGAGACAGGGCTTCCGGGGCGCAGTGGGTGCTGGGCCTGGGCTCCCGGCTTCTCCAAGCCTGGCGGGGAGCAGAAATGCCAGCCTCGCCTGATGGGACCTGCTGCGGAGCAGAATCACCGGCCTGAGAATGGGAAGTGGAATCTCAGAAAGACACCCGCTGCCTGCACACTCACTTCGGCAGTCACGTTGGTCCCGGGCAGCCACCGAGCCGGTTTCCCTGGAACCATTCCTTTCATAGTAAAACGTGGGCTTCCTCTTCCCTCATCCCTTTCTCAAAGCTCACAGCTTTTTCTGCTTATCCATCCTGTTCTTCACGCTGATCTTCACCTAAGCTGCCCCGTCCAGATTCATGCCCACTGCATGGTTTCCGTAGCACCCTTGCAGGACGTTGTCCCAGGTTTGGCTTCCACGTGACCCCGACAGTGACCAGTGGTCTCCGTCTCTCAGCTGCAGGGCTGGGTCTTCGTCCTCATCCTCGGGGACATTCATGCTGCCTTGGAGGACTGCAGAGACCTCAGACGTCCCCGGAGGCCCCGGCGCACGCCTGGGCTTGTTATGCTGTCCTGATGGCAACTGAGGCGGAAGGATTAGCTTGACTCTGAACTGGAGATGCTTTAATCACCAGAGACCCCTCTGGAGGTGGAATTCGAGTCCTATAATTGCAGTGTTTAAGGGTGATTGGAGTGAAATCCAGAGCGTGTGTGCGGATTTGTTCAAAACAAAACCAAGAAGGAGACAGAAGGAGCCGTCCTGGGGGTGGACTAATCCCTCCCAGGTTACAGAGGAAGCTGTGGCCTCGGGGGTGACACGTGTGCTGTGCAGCTTTTTGATGTTTTTCCATAACCAGGCATTTCGGTACCGTAATTTTCTTTTAATGGGGAGCTCTCCCTCCTCCCCCAATTTGGTGGAAATACCTTTTGCAGTTGAAAAGATGTCATCAGTACAGAAAGTAAACAAAGAAAAATATGACCCAAAATTCTGTCTTTTCAGAGATAATACTTTGGAAGGTTTTCTTTTGTTTTTGTCGTTTTGTTTTTTGTTTCTTGAGACAGGGTGTTGCTGTAGTTCAGGATGGACTTGAACGTACTATGTAGCCCAAGCTGGCCTCAAACCCACAAAGATCCACCTGCCTCAGGCTCCTGAGTGCTGCAATTGCAAGCGTGTGCCACCCCACCTGACTGGGGCGCCTTTGTTTCTTAATTTTTTCTTCAGTAGATAGAGAAGTAGGAAGGCAGCAAACAGACAGAGAGGTAGAGGTGTGAGTATGTAAAACACAAAATTTGTTACTGTTTTGTTTACAAAAAATGAAGGCAGCTGGGTTGGCAGTCAGTGGTAGAATCCTTCCCTCACATGTGTGAGGCTCTGTGTTCAATCCTGGTATCACAGAAAGAATAAAAAAGAAAAGAAGAGGAAGAGACAAGATGGCGGA
>PVJX010042500.1:0-14109 GCA_004027295.1 Dolichotis patagonum | reverse complement strand
ACAACATTCTAATGTGCAATAGGCCTGTTAATTATGCTGACTGCTTATTGTCTGTATCTTCTCACTAAATGATAAATCCCATGATGAAATGGATTTTTGTTCACTGCTGGATTTCTAACATCAGAACTGACCTGGAACAGTGTTTGTTGACTGCTGAATTAGTCAGATAACCTAAGGTCATTCAAACCTTTTTTTTCCCCCCAAAACCAATTTAAGTAATGATAAACAGCAAAGAAATGCATAAAGACTGAAATTCAGAATAAACAACTAACCTCTTAAAGTTATCTAAAATGAGGCAAACTTTGAAAATAGGTCCGTCATGACTTTATTATTTGTAAAGCATTTACTTAGAAAAAGGCACTGTGCTTTACACATATGACCTTTAGATCCCACAAAACCCCTACATATTTTTATGGCCTTCCTTGTATCGATGAAAAGTAGATTAAATAACTTCTCTAAATTTGCTCATGTAGTAGGGGAAGGAGCATGTAAACAATTATGATTCTAAAGAACTTGCTTACTCTCATTGATTCTTCGTTTTTTGGGGGAGTTATTAAGGTTGAGAAACTAGATTCTAAACAGTGTGTAGTTTTTCTTCTAGTAAGTATCAACAGTTAGAATCCTAAAATGTTAGAATGGTCATAATGCTTTCTTGAATTGTATTCTATCAAATCTGCAGAAAGGCAGTCTCAGCTTTGGGGCTGGCCTCTGTATTCCTGTTCTTAAGATACAAGTGCTCTTAAATCGTGATGACCCACCATGATTAAAACAAGTAAAAAAAAAAATCACTTGATTAAAACTCAAAAGAAGTAACATTTCAAAAGGAAATACAGAATCAAGTTTGATTAATAATATCAATGTTAACATTATTTGTCTATGACTATTAAATCATTACCTAGAGTATACTTGACAGTGCATGCTTGGATTTCACAGTGGTTAGTCAAATAAATCTGATAAATGAATGATTTCATGTGTTTAAACTAGAAGAAAAAGTCACCAGTTAATTCATGTATTCCTGAAAGCAGTCTTGTAAATACCAGGGATCAACATTGAGTCAGTGGTCTCAGTCACCAGCTGTGACCTGATGCTGGCTCAGTCGTGTCATTTCTCCAGGCCTCACTTGCTTCTGTTTTTAAGTAAGTAGATTGGATCTCTAAGGATTCATTAGTTTTTACATTATATAATCTACCTTGAATGACAGTAATTTAGACACAACGTAAAACTCTTATATTTTCATGCCAAATCTAGAAAGAATTGCAAAATCAATCTGCCTCATTCCAGCAGCTGCAAAAACTGCCTGTTAGAGAACTGTGGTATCTGAGACTTCTTTGGATACAGTTGCCTCAGGCCTCTCTAGCTACATCCAAGTGCACCCAAGGTCACTTTACTCATTTTCATCCTTAGGCCCTCCCACTCAACTACAATCATAGGATCTGAACCAGAAGGTAATAGGAAATTTTTATCCTTTTATAATAACTTGTTTTGGGAAAAAGTGCTCCCGTAAAGACCATAAATAAAATGCAAATATTTTTCTTTGGAAAGACCATAAATAAAATGCAAAATATTTTTCTTTGGAAAGTATAAGCTAAATAATCACTAATGACTTTTAAAATATTGCCCTCAAAAAATAAATACATGCAAAAATAATACACTTGTGGGCCATGTAAGGCATTTTTTCTTTATTTTTTCAGTTTATCTTAGTAATGCCAGAAAAATAACAGCCATTATTTTCACTTGAAACGCAAACCAAATACTGCTGCACACAGTACAATGATTACCTACGAACACGGTTAGGTACAAAGGCCATATTAGATGTATAGACCACACTTTGTTCTTACATCAGAGACTGACAGCATATTTTTTTGACAATAATTTTAGCAAATAACTGTGCTACTAAACAAAGGCAAATACACATATACACAGACACATCTTAACTAAAATTATACATGTCACTTTGACAAACAAATTCTCTGGTGGTTTCACCAGATATTTGCATCCCAAATTCCCTGCCCTAATCCCACCCCCAAATGCTGACTTGATCTGAAGAAAAAAGTTAGAGATGTTCTTAATTAAAGGCACATTTGGCAGCTACTGAAAGTGGCATGCATCTGGTACAGGTGCACTCTCTAAGCCACACCACATGTAACTTCTGTCTTCTTATGGATCTTGATTCTGAGTGGTAGTCCAAAGTGACCCACCTGTAGCTAACTTGCTTTATAATTTTGCAGCAACCGGCTACTTAATGCACTATTTTCATTAAAGGCAAAAGAGAAATTTGCTCACAGTTGACAGAAAATGCACTTTACGGTGTCAAAAATGGAAACTAAGGCATGAAAAGAAGTTATAAGTGCTTTTGTTTAGATTTATCACATAGACTTCATGCTTTTCTTACTAGAGCTCAGAATATTTTTGGCTCATGTATAAGGGATTATGAAATGATTTTAAAAGTTAGTAATGAGATGTCTCAAAAGAAGAAAAATTGAATAAAGTCACCACTTCCCCTTATAAGTAATTTCACTGCATAATTCTCTTTCAGCCAAACTAACTTTGTGATACATACTTACTGGTAAAGATTTATGTGCAATACAAGACCTACACTTGTACAAAGATCACACAATATAGGCCAAAATAAACCTACATACAGCAGCAGAATACCAAGAAATAAATGATTAGATTTTTTTTTTTGGTATTGGGAATTGAACTCAGGACCTCACACTTGCCAAGCAGGCGCTATGCCCCTTAAGCAGGATCCCTGGCCCGGTTAAGTTGTTTTGAATCTAAAAGAAAAAAAGATTTCCTCGATATGTACAACACTGATTGGGACAACTCTTGCATTTGTTTTGCTGAGATATTAAAAAAATATGAATTTAAGCTGTCATATAAAAAGACAATGAAATGGGGCTGGGGATATATACTTCAGTGGCACAATGCCTGCCTGGCATGTGTGAGATCCTGAGTTTGAGTCCCAGTACCCAAAAAAAAAAAAAAAAAAAAAAAAAAATTAAAAAAAATATATATGTAGGCTAAACTTTAAGAATTAAAAGTTCATTATTATAAATATTATATAATTTTTGGTTGTATCAAGTAATTTTGCATATTAAAATAAACATTAAGGAAGAACTTAGAACCATAATGTACCCTCCAAATGAAATAGTATTAATGATAATACTAGACTGTTCTGTTGATTATGCTTATTAGTATGGTCTGTTCTCTGCTTAACTCAGATCTATTAAGACATTGCTTGAGTTTTTAGAGACTAGTAATACACTAAACACGTAATTTGATGCTCAACAACCTTAAATTAAGCAAACTTTTGACATCTGTATATTTCCTGATCACAGTAGTATTAAAACAGATTTGAGAACTGGGAAGAGTATTCTCGGTTTGCTAATAAATTTAGAGACATACTTATTTGTTCTATTTTTAGAAGTGGTTAAATGTGAATAGCTTTCTGTTTTGTTGGTTTTAAGCCTACCAGATTCAGCTTGGAAATTTTTTTTCATTCCATGATCCAAAAATAATGAAACATTTAGAAATATTTCTATTTCTTAGAGAAATGTTCCACATTTTGGAATGTGGTGGTAAAAAGTCATGCTGCACTGACTGCCTGGATCCCACGGCAGAATTTTGTGATGATATATTTACTTTCTGTCATTCCTTGTCCCTCATTAGGTATAGTTCAGTTACTACTAATGATAAATTTGTCTGCTAGTTTGAGACAAATTAATCACGACAAGAAGGACAGTTTTCTTACCTCCACCTAAGGGCATCCAATTGGAATTTTTCTAATCAGTTACAATTGCAGAAAATACTTTAGCTTACATATCATACTTCAGAATAAAAATTTCCTCTCTACCCACAATACATATAAAACTGTTGCACAGCTGGGTATGGTGGCACACGACTATAATTCCAGCACTTGGAAGGCTGAGGCAGGAGGATCAAAGCCAGCCTGGGCTACATAGTGAGCTCAAGGCCAGTCTGAACTACATAGCAAGACCTTGTCTCAAAACCAAACCAAACCAAACCAAACCAAACCAAACCCTAACATTGTTGCACAGTGAAGTGGTCTGCTAGAACCACTGGGTAGATGAATGGTCCCTTTTGGGAGAAAGATGATTAGAACTCCAAATCTGGGTTTTTCCTTTGCGTAGGATCATGCAGGTTGAAAAGGGATCATCACCTTATTGAAGGCTAGCACACTAGCCAGAGACATACTGAATGGACTTTAATGTGACTTCTGTCAGGTTCTTATTTGGGGTGGGGATGGAACAATTAAAGAGAGGTGGTTAATAAATCACAAAAGGGGAAATCATGGGGACAGTTAGGCTGGCCCAGTAAGTCATGGGAGATTTTGGAATGTGTATCGATGAACTGTAGCAGCATTAGTGTGTTTACACAAATACTTGTTGAATGAATGGTCTTATGGACCCTTTGCAACCAAGAGGGAATTTACAATTAATTTTTAAGAATATGTTCAGAAGAGGGTACATTTTATGAAGGAAAAATGGTTATCATAACAGGAATGGTATGGACATTAGAAAAGATTCAACTCTAACAAATAAGAAAGGCTGTAACAGGATGGACTGCTTAATGATGGTATAGTTTACATACTTGCTGTTCTTAAAGGGTTATATACTGAACTACTGTGATGTACATTTAATGCTTTAATAAATATCACAAATTGTTAAATTATTAGGTTTCCACCATAATGCAGCACTTCTAAAAATGTCTCTAATGACATGGTTAACAGAATTACTGAAATGATGCTTCATTATTCAGAGGACACATGCAGATAGATAACTGATGAGCTGATGCCTCTCTAAGGATGGAACACTGCACATCTCACAGACATAGTGGAAATTAATAAAAACTTTTTCTCTTCAGTAAGTTGCATGCATTTCAGTCATAGTATTTGTTAGACTCAGGAGAGCAGTACATAGCCTTTATGAATAATCTGTATTATATTAATGATGTAGGTAGATGTTCTATTGTGAATAGTTGTGATAGAGCAGATGACCTCAAGCAAGGTAGAATGTTCAATATAAACCTTAACAAACTGTATACACATTGCTTACGAAATTAAAAAAACCTATAGTTCTGCTCAAAAGATACCCATCCTCCTTGAACCAGATATTTTCCTACATGCCAAACTGCAGCTTTAGGTCATTCTTTAATATTAATACATATATTCAGAACTAGAAACCAAAGCGTACCACGATACGTGCTTTTATGCTTAGTGTTTGTGTTTTTCAACTGAAAAAAATAAGAACCGACCATTTTCTTCATATAATAATTTAATATATGCCAGCCAGCCAAAGTATTTGTATCTTTATTTAATTAAATTAAAACAGACCTGCTAGGTATATTACATAACATTCACTATATACACATGATTCAGGTAATGCAAGAAAATTCTAGGGATGCTGATCACTTGCTGTCAGTAAGACATGAATGGTGTCAGGAGGCCCAGAGAGTGCTCCTTTCCACATTGGGCACCTACATTTCCATAATGATGTTAGAGGGACAGCTATGAGCCAGGACACGGATTACCAGTAACCCTTTGCAGGGGAGAAAGGGGAAAATGACAATCTAGTGTAGATTAACAGTCTCCTAAATGTAAATAGTACACTTGACAGTTAACATTTTTAAAAAAGTTCTTCCATTATGTTAATGACACAAAACTTCTCTTTTTTTGAAGGCAACACCACATTTTGTTTGTGTGAGGGGGTAGGTAGGGAATGTTCTTAATATTGGTATAATTATTCCTAAAACAACGACGACAACAATAACAAAAAAGTACCTCTTTGGTGAAGCCTTGGTACCCATTCAGTTCACTGTAATAATCTGTAAACAGGACTGTAGTACAGTGCTGGGGCCTTGATTTCAACAAGGTCAGGTACCACAGCCTTTCCTCACAGTCCTTTGAATGATTTTTAAGAAAATATTCTAAAGTAGAAGAGTAAAGCAAAGGAAAACAGAGGAGGATAGTAAGATCCCTGTTTAAGATTTTTTTTTAAAAGTGCATAATATTTTGAATTACAAAAACTGTTGTCAGGTGGGCCTGCTGGACATTATAATGTTTCCATCCCTTCAGCAATAATGATCACTTCACAAAATGAGGGTTCTTGCACATTGGCCAGAAAAAGTCCCTTCAGTTGATTTTCAGATGCAATCAGTTGTCCAATTCTTCTAGATCAGTCTTTCCACATATTCTATACTGGAATACCATTTCAGTTTATAATTAATGTCTAGGTTAAAATTCATGGTCTTATACTGCATCTTGAAGTAGAGTCATTAGTGTTTGGAGTTCTAGTTTTAACTCCTCAGTGCTGGCACACTCAGTGCATCCATTGCCAGCAATGGATTTGGGGGTAGGAAACTGTACATCCCAGTATAGAGGAACTCAGGAAGAATGGGCATTCTCCAACAGTGGTGGTCCATCTCTGTGCATGGATGGGTGTGTATGCTCCCTTTTGTAAGTTTTTGGAGGGAGTTTGGGGATATGTTGAGAAGTGCTTTGTCGTGGAGGAACAGGCGGCCCAGCAATGGAATGGAGGTCCACTTCTTGTGTCAGTGGTGGTGATGGCAGATGCCTCCTTGTGCCATGAGGAGAAGGGGTTTGAGGAGGAGGTGGTGTAAAGGGGGAAGGGCTGTTTGGGAAGAAGGCATTGCTATGGTCACTCTTTTTGCCCAAAGGGGGAGGTTGGAGATGTAGTGGTGAGCTTGAGAAAACATCAGGTGTCCTCACAGGTTCTCGTGGTGGTAGTAAGGGAGGGCTCTCAGGAGGGTCTGATATTGAGGTCCGGTCTGATATTGAGTATCGTGGTGAATAGGCTTTTGATGTGGGTTGCCTAGGAGGAATGGCTGGGGGGCTGTCCAAGTGCTTAGACATAATCTAACAAATGAGAAAAAAGTAAAACATACTTATTAATAATTGAATTAATGTAGTACCATGAATGTATTAAGAATTTGGGGCTTTCAGACATGCTACTGGCAGAATACTAGGTGTGGAACAGAGTTTTGCCATGTTTTAAATAATTAGCATTGCCAGTTCACAGAAAAAAAGTTAATTTTGCCAATGTTAAATTTTTACCTTGCTTTGTTTCTCAAAATTTTGTTGTTTGCTTATTGTGAAATATAATTTTTGATTTAGTGTACATTACCCATTAATTTTTCAATTTTGTTTTACTATATATTTCATGAAATTCTGCAAAAAAGTCTTGGCTTATCCAGGTGTTCTGCTCTCTGGACAGCGTAAGAACAAATGAAATAAGTTAACAGCTGGCAAAATAAGTATAAAAAGAAAAAAAGAAAAAAACTTAAACAGATGGAAAAAATAGTCAAGAGCCCTTAGGGCCTCTTCCAATCTAGACTTTTCATGAAGACCCCACTAGAAAGCATGCTAGATCCCCTGTAGACTCAGATAAATACCTTTTAGCATATGCAAAGAGAGTTTCACTTTCTACTTTCACATAAAACTTCATATTTCTTTGTTCTCTCTTCCTCCCCTTCTCTTTGCCTATGTTTTTAAAGAACTTCTTGAGATTAAATTACTCTTACTTTATAGATTAAAACTTATTTTCTTCTTGATAATACCCATAGATTTAGGTTTACAAGGGTTTTTCAAACATTCTGAAAAGCTACTTTTAGAAAAAAACATTCTGCATGCTAACTCTATAGTTAGTCTTTGTTAAACTATTCAGTACACTTACTCTGAAATGTTAACTGTCCCAGCAAGAAATAAACTAGGCATAAGCAATGATTATAATGTAACAATGATTGTAATTTCCAGATAACAAGATTTCCTACTTTACCTTAGATGGCGAAGATTCAGCTGGGGCAGATTCTGGCCGTCTTCGCGGAGGAACAGGCGGGGGGATGGGCACTTCATCAGTGCTCTTGGTTAAACTTATAGATGATACTGAAGCAGATCCTGTGGGATGTTAAATGCCAAAAAAGTTTATAGGAATTTTATTTTGCTCACTAATCTTGAAAAAGCTTAGCTGGAAACTGCTAATATTCATTAAAAGAAATGTGTAGAAGTATCAAAAGCACTTTATGACCCATACCCAATAATATTTCATTAAATCAAACTGCTATAAAAACATGCAGAAATGTCTTAGCAGATTTTTTTTTTAAAAAGCTGCCAAAGATATCGTTATTTTGTTTCTTGAACAAAATAACATTTTAACAAAATAACTGTTAATCTGTTTAATTGGGTCTGATTCTCAGACTTCTATTGAAATGGTAATTTGGAAAT
Organism: Dolichotis patagonum; assembly: GCA_004027295.1. Taxonomy (NCBI): domain Eukaryota; kingdom Metazoa; phylum Chordata; class Mammalia; order Rodentia; family Caviidae; genus Dolichotis; species Dolichotis patagonum. The sequence goes on along the minus strand of PVJX010042500.1, from coordinate 5,846 downwards.
CTTTGAGATAGTGATTTTTGTCAAGCTTTGTGATGAGCTCATTTTTTTTCTCTAATTTATTGGTAGAGAACTTCTCTGCCTGTAACTGGATATTACTGGGGAACTATCTCATCTTAGCATTCTCTCTAGTGTCTCTCCCCAGCAATGCAGAGGAAAGAACCTGGTGCCTGGGGGGTGGTGGGGTGGTGGTCTTGTTTTACTTGGATAGAGGCTCTCTTAGGATATAAGGAAAATCAGGTTCAACAGATTTAATCTATAAACTAACTGTAACAATGCTATTCAAGATGATTGGGGCAATTCAAATGAAAACAGGAATTACAGGTTTCCTAAAACCTAGTAACCCTGATTTAGGAATAAGATGGTGAACAGGTAAAAAAAAAAAAGTTAAGTAAAGCGTCTCATTAAACTTGTCTTATAGACATTTATGGTGAAAAGGGCATAAGACAGCAAATGTATAAGTTATTAACTATTTTATAAGTACATAAAATATATGAAAATATTTATAGAAATAATCCCTCAAAATTATACTTAGGAAGTTCTTTTTATTCCTTTAAGCATTAAGTTTTTATTGTCAATCAAATGTTACAGCAATATAGAATTTAAAGAATACTTCATGTATTGATATCATTACAATGATCAACATTTTGATCACCTACTTTTAAATTTATCTTACCTAGTTAACTTAGCTTATAACTAGTATTTTTATCATATACATATTTAAATCATTTGTATGAAAATGCAGTAAAATGTTAATTTATCAGCTTAAGATAATTAAAATGGGATTTAGTGAACTGAAAGTTTAAAACTAAAAGCAAATAGCTTCAACAGAAGTTTATCTGTGATGAATATGTAGGCCTTGTAATTTAAACAGTCACAATTCTAAGATAGTCCTTCTAACGTCCAAAGCAGTTATTTGCCTACAGTCTATGCTGTCACCAGGCTAAGTGTGTTTTGTGATTTAGACACTTAATGTAGCTGCCAGCATTCCCATATGCGCATGCATGCTCTTGCTTCTGTTTTCAAAGTTGAGCATTGAAATACATTTAGAATTCTATAGCTGGAAAAGAGAAATGGTTAAATGTGTAAGCCACTCATTTAATATGTTCTTTTAAGAGAGAAAAAAGGTTTTACAAAAAGCATGAAAAGTATATAAAATTAAGCAAATCATTTATGATCAAAGGATAGCACAAGTGAAGGCCTCACTTCTAAGATGGTGCAAGCAGGTACCAAGGCTGCCAGACCCAAGGAGAATTTTAGCAGGAAAGGTCACATTTGATTTGATTTTAAAGCCAAAGCAAATATTATGAGTCTTAATCCAAATATACTAACTTGGGCCATGGGGCAGTGTAACTTGGATAAAGACGGTATCGCTGCCTGTGAAAGGAAACAAGAAAAAGTAGATTTTTTTCATTTATGTGTATATATATATATATATATGTGTATATATATATTCAACTCATCTGTAAAAATTCATAATGAAAATGTTATTTTTGTCATTCTAGTTTTAAAGAATGCTGTAAGTTTTTAGCAAAAAATCATTACTACTTAATTTTGAGAAGAAAAAAATAATCAAGTTAATGTCAGACTAAGAATTTTGAACATTCCTTTTAGATTTACTACTTGATGCCATAATAATTAAATGAGAAACATTAATGAGGAAACTGAACTATCCTGTATTATTGGGAGATTTCTAAAAACCCAATTCAAGTGAAGACTTTAGTTGGCTGCACAGAAATGTATCATTTACTAAACATTATTTTGAATTCAGACTTGTAAAGCATCTATTTTATATACTTTGAAAAATAAAGGGGAGCTTATTAATATATATAATATATGTCTGTAAAAGAACGTTCTTAAGAATATATTCTGATTACAGAATAACAATTTTGGACATTAAAACAAACTTGAAAATGAAACAGCTTTTTCCTTCTGTATTCATAAACACTCTAAAAAGGATCAGTATCCATTTAATGCTTAGGTACATTTTACATAGGAAACTCTGATACATTTACAATGTCTAACTTCACTAGTACTACATTTTTTAACAGAAAAATTGAAAATCCTGAGCCAAAGTGCCAAAATCTTTAAAGCAGGAGAACTGAGAACATAGATGCTCTGTACTGGTTTTAAAACACTAGAGCTATTCATTACAATGCCCCAAATTACCAACACATGGGATGAATAATGCATGAGATTAAATTAATTCCTATAATACTAGACTTAGGTGATTATGAAAATTTTGCATTTCCCCTTTCACATTCTTCATAATATGCAGTAACTCAAATAATTTGGAACATTGTTTATTCTGGCTTATTTGGTCAGAGGAAGATAATTTTACATTCTAGTTATTTGATGACATCTGTTAACTTGATTGTTTACAAAGATACAATCCTCAGATTTCTTAGGCAGCCCCATATTACAATAATCTGTTGCATAATCTCCTTTCCATATGTGTTGATATTTATTTGAAACCCACGATTAAGTGTAGCAATCCAGTTTATTCCAATACATTATTTGTCAGATGATTAAAATACATTTTTATATTCAGGTCACATGAAGCTGTTGCCCTGTGAATGATTTTCTTCACAATTCAGCATCTATGACAAGATAGGTACTAAGAAGCTATCTAGTTCTAGTGTTACACAACTCTTTACTCTTAAAGAAGAACTAAATACAATGCCTAGAAAGAACCCTCAGGAATATGGAAGGCTATTTAGTACAATATATGAATAAAATAAAAACACAACACTCATGACAGGCACAGACTGCAGAGTTTTTGAAAGAATAATTATACATATGCACACACATTTGTGTATACAGATGTAAACTTGGTTTTGACATGCAAACAAGTTTGGGTTCATGATTTTAGTAAATTTGGGCAGCTCTCTGATTTCTTTAATTGCTTGATCTTGCTGCCTGGAAAATAGTATAAAGAAATTCTTTTAAGTGAGGTATTACAGTGCATGCCTGTAATCACACCACTCTGGGAGGCTGAGGCAGGAGGATCAAAAGGTTTGAACACAGTCTAGGCAGTATGGCATTTGTTTAATTCAGACCTGTCTTAAATAATTTAGACCTATTTCAAAATAAAAAATTAAAAAGGGCTGAGGATGTTGTTCAGTGTGGACACTCTACATTCAGTACCCAATACTGGAAAAATATTTACATGTTCTAGTCAAAAAATACATGCCAGATGCTGGATGTAGTGGGCCATACCTATAATCCCAGGAATCAGGAGGCAGAGGCAGGAAGACAGCTACAAGTTTCAGGTCACCTTGGACTACATAGTGATATGCTGGCTAAAAAACAAAAAAAGCCAGAAATTCCTTTTTTTTCCCCTTGAGACAGGGTTTTGCTTTGTGGTTCAAGCTGGTCTTGAACCTACTAGGTAGCCCAAACTGGCCTTGAACTAACAACAGTCTTTCTGCCTCAGCCTCCAGAGTACTGGGATTATAGGCATGCCCAGCTAAGAAATTCTTATCAGTGGAAACTGAAGAAACTGACAGTGACTTGGGAATGAAATCCAACTCATTAAAAAATGCAGTATAGTAGTATTAATTTGTTAAGTAAATCCCAGATAACAGACCAGTGATTCTCAATTTTGACTGCACATTAGAATTCCCTGAGGGGGGGGGTGGATTTTTTTTGAGACAGGGTTTTGCTTAGTTCAGGCTGGCCTTAAACTCACTGTATACGCCATGCTAGCCTCAAACTCATGGTGATCTTCCTGCTTCAGCCTCTTTAAAGCTGCAATTATAAGCATGCACCACCACACTCAGCTTCCTGTGGAAAAATTTTTAAAAATACTGATGCCCAGTGGCTAATTCCAGTAACTAAGGCCATCTTTTTTTGAAAAAAAAAAAAAAAAAGTTTTTTTGCAGGAAAAAATGATATAAATGACAGATAACTTCTTAAACTCACAAAACTAATAAATGTCTCTGAGATTACAAACTTGCCACCCACATCCAGCTTCCATGAGGAACCTGGCATTCCAGCTTGAAATGCCTGCAATCTTTTGCTTGCAAGGCTTCTTCCACTAAGGGATACAATAAAGCTCATCTCTTAATGCCAAGTCCAGGCTCCATTTTAGCATCAGGTATCTTCAAACAGAGAGGTAACAAGGCATTTTATCACTCATTTTCCCCTTCTTCGTTACAGCAGCAGAAACAAAGCAGTAAACCAGAGATCCTTCCTCTTTTCCCTGTCACTGTCAGAATCACCTCAGGTGGACCAGACCAGGGCAAGGTGAAGAGCAGTGCTCTGAACGTTAGGGTGCATGTGGGGGCACCAAGTAGGCAGCTGTTTCCCTTCCTTCTTGGTCTTTACCACAGAAGATTTCAATGGCCTTTCTCACCCATTCTGAGGTCATCTTTCTGTAGACTATATAGCATTATGCCTTTATGACTCACTGGACATGTAACTATAATTTTCATATCAGTAAAACTGCAAACTTCCCCAGAGATGTGCTTAGCAAGAGGTAAGATATGCAAGAAAGAACTATAAGCTTAAAGGAAGATTATTTTGGGGAAGCAGTACTATAAAAGGCAAAAGAGGGGGGAAAAAGAGTAGCATTACAACTGGTAAAAAAAAAAGTCTAGTCAAAGTGTGCTTTTTAGACCTTTGAAAACGTAAGCAATGGGATTTTCTGCAGCTTTATATTGAGTGGAATGTGTACAGATTGTCAAGGCAGCTTTTTCCTGCCAGCCACTGAGAGAAACAGCAAGTGGGGATTCAAGTCTGGTGGCAGCACAGTAGGTAGCACGTTGGAAGCTGTGACAATCCCTACAACAATAGGATCTGTTAAATAAAAGCTGAGTCAAAAGCAGGTAAGTATGTTTAATACATACAGGATAATGTAGGTTTTAAGTAAGGGATTAATTGGGCACACAGATGGTTTTATATTGTACTGAATTATTTAAATTCAAAATCAGTTCTTTTCAGTTTTTGCTGAGAACAAAGGGAGTGGTAATAGAGGTTTTCTTTAACACAAAGAAAGAGAAATTGAGAAAACTCCCAAGTCCAAGATTACCAAACCTAAGCTCCGGAACAATGTTTTCTTCACTTTTCAGTTTGCAGCATACAACAAAGCACTAGGTTCAACAACTTCCCTGTTTGAGAAATCAGTTACAGATTTAATGCTAGAGAAAATGTGTACATCTTCTGTTTTTCTACCTTTTCCACTTTTGGTGACTTAAATAAAGAGAAGCAGAATTTACAGTTGATAGCTTTCAGTAATTCACTTATTTGGGGCTCAAAAATATGGTCTTACAGCTTTCTGCTCTAGGGAAAAAAAATCCTGCAAACAGCTAAATGGATCCAACCAATAATGACTTTAGGAAAAGTATACTGAAAAAGTGCTGCTTTTATTTTCTTAGTTTAGGAGGTTGTTAAGTTGAAGAGAATAAAAGGGCTTTTTAAAAAACCCAGTGTCTACTGAACTTGTTAAATGTGTATCTGACAGCTTACTATGTATGTAACATAACTCTGTGATCCTTAGCCATCAAATAAAGCCAAGACAAATGCTCTTTTTTTTTTTAGGGGGGGTACCAGGGATTGAATTCACAACCGTGCACTTGCCAGGTAGGCGCTTATGCCACTGAGCTAATTCCCCAGCCCCCAAATACTCTTTAGATGATACAAAGATAAGACAGACTGCTGCATAACTACAAATGTATGAATACTATAGAAATAAATTGGATTATGGACCACATATTAAAACAATAGACCTCCAAAGAATTATTTAAAGTAGATTTTCAGTTAAAGTCTCTGAATTGGAAGAAACTTTAAAAATCTAGTTTGGCTCCTCAAAGGCACAGAACGCTTACATGCAGGCAGCCAAACCAGGA
>PVJX010042499.1:0-14132 GCA_004027295.1 Dolichotis patagonum | reverse complement strand
GGAAGTGTAGGGGCCCTCCCATTTCTCCATTCTTCCAAGGGTCCTTACTTTCTAGTAAGAACTTTGCTTTGTGTGAATTCTTGGTTTCAAGCCTTTTAAAAATAATTTCATCATCATTTAGAAAGCATGTTTCTGTGGGGATTTAAAAAAACAGAAAAACTAGAGACCCTGGAGCTTAAGTTTTACCCCTGGGTCACCAACCTCCCCTTTACTGCTCTTTTTAATGGTCTTTCTGTTCCTAGGGTCCTGCCTCTCTCTGTCACCTTGATTTACTGCTCCTCCACCTGCTCCCTGCCATCCCCAGGCCAGGAGGCTGCAGTGGGCAGCAGCTTTCGCTGCCTGACTCACCATTCTCCTGTCCCCCCTGCCAAGTCTCCTGTGCCCCGGAAGAGGAGACTCTACCAAGCTCTGTGAAAGTTTCTTTCTGTCACCATGTTCATTAAAAAGAAATTAAGTCCAAGACTTAATTCCTGCTCGCTTAAAGCCTAGAGCATAACAAAGAGCTTATGCCACAAAAATTAAAAGCGCAGAAGTTCCAAAAGCACTAAGTTCAGGGTTTTCACGTTTTCTAGATCAATGAAAGTAAGACACTCTCCCCATGGAAATTAATTCAATTTTAATTCTATTTGTATTAATAGTCTATTTTTCTCAGGGAAGAAAAAAATAACAGAGAACAGAAGTCTCAGAAAACCATCTGCCTTTCTCCCTCCCCAACTCCAGCGGAAGGTAGAGAGCTCACCTGAGTCACACAGCTGGACACGGGTCCATGTGAGCCCACTGCCCATCCCCCCTGCGCTCACCACTACCCCACATGGTCATTAACTACGGCCTCCTCCTCCCCTTATGAGAACCACGGGAACAGAGAATGCAATTTTTTTTCTTTTCTTCCTCCATTTGCCCTTTCTTTTCTTTTTTCCCATATCCAGTATCAACCACAGTTGTGGTCCAATGTAGGTACTGATTAAATTTATCCAAAATTATAATCTATTGATTAATTAATGAATGTCAGTGTCTCTACCTTGTGAACCTAATAAATTCATAAACAGGGGAGTGTCTACACAGCCCATAGACACATTTGCAGCCTAGCAGAATACGGAATACAGGAGGTATTTAATTATTGCTCCTGGCATAATTGATTGATTGATTCATGGATTAACCCTAGGCCATTAGGAGAAAATCACAAACTTCAAAGTCCTCTCTGATGTTTAATCTCAGGAAATAAAGGTGGGATTTGCTACTCTAACAACTCTGAACAGAAATCACCTCCTGGCAGCTGGAGAAAACACAAGGCCTCATCAGCTCTGGATAGAAGTGGGAATGCGGGGAATAGAGACAGCTCAGAGGTCAAGTGAACCCCCACAGCCTCACCTTCAGTGCTTCCTTCACCTAGGAGAGTCACTAATTCTTTCACTCTGCTCATCAGGGCTCCTCTAAGTGTGAGAGACTAGCCTGGATTTAGGATCCAATGGTCCAAAACCTTGTAGCAGAAAAGCAACTAAAGACCCAGATTCTAGCTTTGCCTCCATCATTTAGTAACAAGCAATCCTGGGCAAATCGTTCAATTGTCTTCCTGCTTTAATTTCTTTACTGGTAAAACGCAGTGCTGAGTTCCCTTGGTCATTCACAGATACTATACTATAAAATCAAAGCTAGTCCAGGCATGGTGGTGCGCACCTCAATGCCAGCGCCTGGGAAGCTGAGGCCGAAGGGTTACTGGGAGTTCCAGGCCAGCCTGTGCTACATAATGAGTTGAAGGCCAGCCTGAACCACATAGCAAAACCCTGTCTCAACTCCCTCCTCCCCAAAAGAGAGAATGCATGTATACAATAAACGGAAAAAAGCAGAAACCTATAATATAAGCCAAACGTATCTGCTTCATTTTTGTTGGTTTTCAGTTCATTCCCTTGAAAGTTCTGAACGACCAATGCAAATAGCTCACACCCCATTGCCTGTTGAAATTCAGACAAGCTTCAGGATTTTCTAGGTCCCTCCTGAATGATACAAAATAGTATCTTAAAAACCCTTTAATTCATAGACAAAATGTCTATGAATTGGAGAATGTCTATGAATTCGTCTATGGTTCGAGAATTAAAAGTATCTAGTGCCCTTTACTAATCAAAACTTTGAATGTGATTGAGAAGTAAACATTTTTCTTCTCTCCAGTGGGGCTCTGTTACAAACAGGCCCTTGAAGCAGTATAATGGTATGATCCTAGGGTAGCTCACTGTCTTATGTTTTCACTTTTCCTAGTGGATCGCACAGAAGTATTCTCTAGGCAACCTCTTTCTCTCTCTGCCTTACTCGCTTATCTTCTGCTTTTATCTTACCTCCTTCCCCATGTTTTCCCTCATTCTCTTTTGCTGATCTTTTCCTCCGCTTGCCAGACTTGTTTTTGAAATAGACAAAGGAAAAAGTGAATGGGGACAGGATAGTTATTATTTGACTGCTGATGGTGCCTCTTGGTGTCTCAACCATGAAATGTTTGATGGGCATTTTTGCCATGCTGGGTAGAACCACACTTTCTACAGAGCTCCCCAGGCCATGTCCTTATGCTCCCTTGACAAGGACCAGGCGTTCTCATCCAGTTGTTGCGTCCCCAGAGTTGGCTACGTAACAGATTCTCTCCATTGGAATCCCATTACCTTTCCATAGACACCCTCCTGAGCAGAATTTTAAAACTGTCTATAAAGGCCATTAGCGGTCATTATCAGAGCACGAAATGACACAGTGAACTTCCTCGCGCTTATCCACCAGCTTTAGCAACACTCAACGCATTTCCACGTATCCCCTCCCCACTCCCGGAAATTTAAAAATAAATGCAAGATTTTTTGTTTGTTTGTTTCACTGAGTAGAATTTGAAATGGCTCAGATCAGCTTTTTCTCTAAAATGACTCTCATCTGCCCCTAAGGGAACACTCATAAACCCCAGATCCTTACCAACCACAACCCACACCACTCGTCTTCAGTCTGATGCCAAAACAGTTCCACAACCCACCTCTCCTACCATCAGAACTTCCACAAGTGTCAGAGTACCTCGCTAATGGTGAGAACATGAGGGGTCTCCTCAGGCTTGGATTCATTCATGGTCCTCCCACGTATAGCACATGGGATACGCAGAACTGCTCTAAATACACAGATAAATACTTTGGAAACAATTTTCACCATCTCAATATGGTATCTCTTAGCACTTTCATTTCTTCAGTGGGTGAAGAGTTCAAGGGACTGCTAACTAGTCTTCCGATGCTTCTTTTGTAATTTCTGCATATGGCCTTGCATAGCCACAGGATGTAGTATTATCATTTGGCATCTTGCCCCAAACTTCAATTTAATATTCTGATTTAACTCACATCCAAAGGGATTTCATTCAATATATATCTAGCTGTATTGTTGCTACCGTAATTGTATCTTCCAGTAATTTTATTATTCTAATTTATAAGTATATATATTTTCCCCTTATATCTACTATTGAATTACTTTACCCCCACACTAGTTTGTAAGTATTATTAGTTTTCCATTTATTTCCATTAATATTCTTTTGAAATTAAAACATGAATATCTGCAGGAAGAGCCATGCTCACTGATATTAAATGATTAGCTTCTGGAAAGTGAAGATTTATATTTTTGTTCCATTGTCACAATTCCACTGAGATTTTTAACTTATTAACTCTTTATACAGCTAAAACTAACTGAATCACTCCATGACACTGAATAAATTCATATTCTGTTGATAAATTCCCTTCATGTACCAAGAAGCATAATTTGCAGATATGGAAGGCATAGAAGAACACTTTAACCTTCTTCTTAAGTTTCTTCTCAAATAAATTTAGACTAAGGTGACCAGTCTTTGAAGCCATATTCCCCACAAGCAACACTGTCAAATTTCTGCTACATAATTAAGAAGAAATTTGAGCAATCATACCCTCTTTCTCAAAGTTACTCTGATCCACACCAGACAGCAAGCATCAGCAGAGCAGTAGTACTTAAATTGCTCCCTCTCCATTCTAGCACCCAGCACTTCAATACAGCAAATGGGTGTTGGATGAAGGTACGTATGGAAGAGTGAGGACTTGTGGGATTTAATAATAATACAACATAAATTTGCCTCCTACTTCTCTGTGATGATTAAGCTTGGCTGAGTCAAATTGATGGGATTGGGAGCTTCCCTGGCAGTTAATGGAGTAGACTTCTTTGTGTGTCTGGGTGAGTCATGGAGTAGGGACCTCCAGTGCTGCATATGGCCCCTGGCCCGTTCCTCTCTGGCACTGTTCCTCTGCTCTGCTTTCTGGCTACATCTTTTCTCCACCATCCCTTTCACCATGATGTTTCTGCCTTCAAGCCAGCCAATCCTTCTCTGAATTCCTTGAAACCATGAGCTAAATAAACCTCTCTTTCTTTAAGTTTTGGGCTTTGGGTATTGTGCTCTAACAATGGGAAAATTGACTAACACATATGCCTTGAAAAATGCATGTGACGGGAAATATTTACCCCTCACCTATGGGAGATAAAGACTTGGTTAGTCCTGGTCACTCCTAGGTAATTCAAAGTTCCACAATATTTTTAACTCATCAAACATACAATCAGCTTTACACTAATGCTGAACTTAAAAGCAAAATGACAAGGAGTGTAGCCCAGCAGGAAAGTGCTTGCTTAGCATATAGAAAGCCCTGAGTTCAATCCCCTGTATGACCAAATAAATTTACATAATAAACACAGAATAACTATACATATGATACAGCCCTGAAGGAAAGTAAGAAAGTGTTAATTTCATCACTCAGGAGAAGGTTATCTATAGGAGAAAGATTAAAGAAATGGCTTTACAGTGCCTTGAAGGTATCAGTATTTCCTATGTGCTAAACTAGGTTGACCAGTATAAAGTTCTTCTTTTTGCATTATTTATAATTTTTGTACATATGTTACATTTATCAATTTTTGAAGTTAAACAAATAACTACAGCAAGGAAAAGAAATCCTTAATCAATTCTGATTGATCAAGTTTATTGAATCAATGAAGGTTTTATTCTCCTTCTTTACCAATAGAGGCACAATTCTCAAGCAAGTTCAAGAAAGATGTTAAAGGAATATAACAAAGACTGCTATATTTTGTCTAAGACTTAGATACTAAGAAAATATATAAGGACTGAGGGTCAGGGATATAGCTCAGTGACACAGTGCCTGGCAAACTAATTACCAGAAAAATAAAAAAATTTAAAAATATATATATATATATATATACACACACACACACACACACACTCTGGATTATAACAAAAGGAAACTTTCCAGAATTCTTTCCAGAATTCCCCTCCCCAGTGTGGGAGGGGACTCCTATCTTACTATAAATTTAATCCATTCACTCTCCACTGCTTATCAATCATGAGGCTCCTGTATAATCATGCAAAACTTTTATTCTCAGTTCCACTACATGGTTAAAAATTCTCAAGGGATTGTCTCTTTCTTCCCATGAACATTTTGCCTTATCTATAAATTAAGGATCATGTCTAAACTGCAGGGCTTAAGATGTGTAAGAGGCACAATACATATATGGCAGGAAGTGCCAAAGTAATTGTAAGGTACAAAAAAACTGATAGTTTTTGTCATCATTTCATTAGCATCAATATCATCACATACTATCACATGATCAGTAGGCAAGAAGAAAACTGTATTTACTAAAGAACTTTCAGAGGCATGTAACATGAACTTGAAGGGGTGCTCAGAGCACTTTATAGTTCTATAAATGTTTTTAAAACCTCATGTTATGTGTATACATAACATATATGCTGAATTGCTAATTACTACTTCAACTCCATAAAAATCCTGTTATATTTATATGTTCATATCTTGAGTACCTGACCTAATAAAATTGTATTAATGACTATTTACATAAATTCACAAGTCTAAATTAGACCTTTGATTTCTGTAATAAAAAAGAAAATGGCCTGAGCAATTTCCCATTTTTATTTTCCTACATGGAATATGGTAGCTCGAACATAATGTATGACTTTGTGAATATTTCCAGGGCTGCTAATATTTTATCTAATATTATATCTTATGTTTTTTGATCTCTGACCCCCATTTATACTCCCAGAGCCCTCATGAGCAATGTTCACAATGATAATAACATCAGTAGAAAAAGCAGGACTAAAATTGAAGTTAAATCATCCACGGCTTGGATCTTTCAAGGAGGCCTCTCCAGGTCAGGAGTGATTTTTTTCCATGCATTTCTCCACTTAAAGAATGTTTCTTAAATATTTGATTCATCAGGACTGAAATATATGTCTTATTTTGAAATAGATCACTGGTAAACACTATAGAGTATGAATATGACCCTAAGTTCTTTTTGCATTTTTTTATTTCCACATTGTTCATTATATCAATATATATTCTTGCATCCTCCAGGGAACAACAAAACGAAACAAGAGCACAGGAGAAAATTATGAGACAATACAGCTTTTAAAAGATGACAAAAGTAATTTATTGACCTAAAAAGAAATAGAAAAGCATTATTTTTTAAATTAAATTGAATTGGTGCCTTAATATTTACAAAAGGTGATGAGCATTTGAAACCAAAAATGGATATACTTTCCTCAAGGGAAGAAAAAGAAATATTAGAGGGAATTAGGATCAGGTGAGAGCCAGATTATGAAGAAGTATAACACATTAAGAGCAAACACAGGAGGGCTGTGATATAAATGGTAAGTGGGCAGGAAAGGATTTAGAAGTCAAAGGAAACAAATGGTGAAAAGAAACATTATGCCTTAACACAAAAGCAGTTACAAAATCCCTGGCCTGAGCTTTAATTTAGCGGAAAGAACGACTGGAATTACTCCTCTGTGAACACATTAAAACGCCAGTGTACCAAGCTTCATGTGACTACAGCTCAAAGCAAATCATTAAGCACAGCTAACGAGGTAGCGCGTCCCACTCACCGGCCAAAGGAGAAGTGGGTGCAGGCCCCAGTTCACAGCAACAGCATCCTACACCCAGTCTCCATCCTCATTTCCTTCCACTGCTTCTACCTATTTTGGATTCATTTCTTTGCAATATCTCCAAATTTGGTCCTACGAGTCTCCTGATTAAAATTCTTAGTGCTTCTCCATTGCCCACAGGCAAAGCCCCAGTAGAGCTAGATTCTTCAACTCAAGATTCTTCTTGATTTTCCTTCTATTTGCCTTTCTGCCCTCCTTTGCTTTTCTCCTGAAAATGGCTCTTGGCCCACCAGCTAGACGGAAATACCCATAGCCCCTAACTGTACAGGAGCATCTCTGCCTTTGTACCTGTTTTTCTTTCTTCCTTCCTAGAGCACCTTTTCCCTCTTTGTTTACATAGAAATTTCCTCACCTTTCATGACCCAGAGTCTCCGAAAGGCAGAACTTTGTTTTTCCTTTTCTTTGCATACAGCTATGGCACAACAGAGAGCCTGACGCAGAGAAGCTGTCAGAACCCTACATCAGATGCACAACCACAAGTAATGTTCAAGGGCTTTATTAACAGGTTTTTCAGTTTCAACTGCCACTTCCATTCCATTAATTCTGTTTCCCTGTTCTCATAAAGAACTAGGATGTGATGGCTTTAAACATCCTACCACAGGCATTTCAAATCTGAAATGGTGACAGTGACTAGTGAGCTGATTAGGGTAGAGTGGAGGGAAGGAGACGTAAGATTGGAGCTGGTAACTGCCTTTCACTAGTTACACGCCTGAGCGCCTTCAAATTTCTCAGCCGGTGTCCTAATCAGCAAAATAGTGATACTTTCACTGGGAATTGTTATGATTACAAAATGATTGTGAAACTTCTTAATTGTTTCTTTGTTGCAAAAGACATCACCTCTCCTTGACTACTAGCTGATTCTGGTCAGTGAGCTACTTCATCTGTAGCCTATTTTTATCTCTTCAAAGAGGTCAGCATTAGTGTATTAGCCGCCCCAGGATCTTGATATTGCAGTGGCCCTTGAGATCACAGTCATAGGTACGCGGTAGCATTAAAAGGTTAAGAATTTGTTCTTAATCAAATAGTAAGACAGTAATGGCACTACAAATAGAACCACATTTTTTACATTCTCATTTCCTTCCATGGAAATGAGCATACTTTTCACTTGCTAATGAACTACCTGAAGGTCATAGCCATGGTCATATTGAAATAGACACTCATCAGGTAATGTACTACAGAGTGTTTATAGGTGTGATAATTATTCAATCAATCAACTCCTTATTAAGTGAGGTACCTACTCTGCATGAAGCATTTTGCTAAATCCTGGGATAGACTCAAAGTATAAAACAACTTCCTTCATAGTTTCAAGGCACAAAGTAGATAAAATACACACTTTAAAAAAAATAAAGAATTCTCTTTTGTAATGCAAGTTTGGTACCTAGAAAATAGTTAAATAGAATCACTCGTGAAGGCACGTTTGTACCAGATACTCCATCTGTGTCAGTGTATTCAAGGACTCAGTCTTGGAGCTTCATAGGGGTCATTAAAATCATAAAACTCAAACTCTTAAGTTTAAACTCATTCACCCACTTACACCTCTTTTCATTCAAATGGAACAGAATAGTTAAATGTTTCCAGAATTCCAGAAAGCCAGAGAAAGAAACATCTACCTGAATGCTGAGCATAATAGAGAGAGATTCTAGGCAGCAGACCACGTGAAAGAGGAAAGCTATAAAGAAACAAACTGGAAGGTTATGAGTGAGTAACAAGTACCTCCCCATGAGTCCTCAAGACTTCAGTAAAACTAACACACTCATGAAGTGTTAAAGTGAAGTAAAAGCATTTAGGAGAAAATTGCAGATAATGAGAAAAAAGTTAACCAATAGAGCAGGCTATAATGCAGACACACAGAGAGAAGGCCCATGAATGGAAGACAGCTAGGATTAGAAGGCGCTGCAGAAAGAGTGCTAGATCTCCAAAGGCCAGGGATGGTCAAGGGAACATGGAATCTCTGATGGCTTCTGGGTTATTGTCTTAGTCGTCCCAGCTGCTACAGCAAAATACCACGTATTTTATGTCTGATAAACAGCAGGATTTTATTTCTCCAGACTTCTCTGGAGTCTGAGTGTCAGCAGACCAGGTGTAGTGAAGTCCCAGTTTCAGGTTCAGGTTCGCCTCTTTTCTTCTACTGCATCGTGACACAGCCAGTTGAAAACCCCAGGGCTTTCTCTGATGTATTCTATGAAGCCATCAGTTTTATTCACAAGCCTCTGCTCCAAAAGTTCTGCCTCCTAATATTGCCACCTAGAGGGGTGGAGTTTCAACACATGATTTTTAGACAGACATAAACATTCATTCCATGGCATTTATGTATCAAATATTCATTAAGCACCTACCACATGGCAGGCACAGTGCTTGTTGCTAGGAACACAAGGAAAAACAGTCTATTATTTTACAGTATTTTAAAGTAGTGGGAAACAGGGGAAACAGGGCAGTGATTATACTGTACAGTGGTAAGTATGCGACTAGAGATTGTGTAATGCACAGGTGAACGTAAAGGAGAAAAGGCACTTAGTCAGGAATGCCTGCGGGAGCAGATGATATCCAACAATAACAGGTCAGAGAGAGAAAAGCATCAAGGTTAAAACTACTCCACATACAGGTTCTCTGGCTTGGGAAAATTACTTAAATTCCCAGAGACTAGGTTTATGTGTGAGACTGGGATAATAAGAGTTCCCATCCCATAGATTATTGTGAAAATGAAAAGTGGCTGCATGCCAGGCACGTGGTAAGTACATAGGCATGTTTTTGCTCTTATTGTTTTCATTGCTAGTATTGTAGATACTGCTTTTCTTAAGCAGAGACTTGAAGGATAAATAGCAGTAAGGTAGCAACAAACAAGAGCAAGTGTTTAAGTTAGGATTCCAATATGCAGAAACACCCTCAAAAAAGAGTGTGGCACATTCAAAGAACTAGAAGATATGCACCAGAGCTACAGGACAGAGTTAGAAGGTTAAGACAAAAAATTATTGTGAACTAACAAGCTTGGGTCATTAGATTTGCATTTTTAAAGAAATGACTTATGAACACTCTTGAAAACTAGACATGTGTCACTGGAAATGGGTGTAATTGATGGCTCTGAGGAATATTTTAAAATATGGGAATCAGAGATAGCGAGCAGATAGAGAAATCAGGAAAACACGTTTCTGGTTTGAGCAAGGAAGAGCAACTGAGATGATATAAATGGTATAAAATCTCATAATTCAAGAATATTATGGGGGTAAAACGAATATCATGGAAAAAAGGTGAACCTGAAGAAATATATCCAAGTTTGCATGGGAATTTAATGGATCACACAATTGACATTTCTATTCACTGAGGGACTTTTTTTAGTGCTGATATTAATGTGAAAAAGAAATGCTTAAAGTGAAACTTATCATATACAAAGATAAATTTCATATGATTTAAATATCTGATTATAAAATAGCAAATTAATAATAAAAGGAAATTTAGGAAATTATTTGCAAGATCTTGGTGTGATAGAAATCTTTTTTTTTTCCATTTATTTTAAAGAGAATAAGACAAAAGAGGTCAGTACAGAGCAGATCGGAACCAGACAACATAGGCAACACAATACTTAACATTAAGACAACTGGACATTAACAATAGCTATGTGATAGAAATCTTAAGACAGAAAACTCCAAAGTTATAGAAAAAGAGAAACACAAACTTTTTTGGTAATCTTATGACAGCAACATCATAAACAAAGCCAAAATATACTCTCGGGAAAACTATTTGCCATTCACAAGACAGACGGAAAACACAATGGACAGTCATTATTGGTGGTACACAAACTGTTTTGGACATGCACCCAGCATTTTGATTGCTTGCAGTGTTCTGAATCCCACCTTTTCACAGCAGAAGGCAGAAAGCTCCATCCACCATTCTCCTTCACAGGTGGGACACAGTCTTGGTGCCCAAGTGCAGCCACTTATGTGCAGCTGCAGAATTCAATTCTAAGCCAGCTGAGGAAAGAGCTGCCCAGGGTCAGGTCCCGGAAGACAGCAATTCGGTGCAGAGGTACTAGTGAACGTCCTCAGACTGCTTCTTCTATGCTGCTTTGCGTGTTGTTTCTGGAAACTTTTGTTCTTCCTGACCAATTCGGTCAGCTGTCTAATATCCTTGAGCTATCTAAACCAGCCAGGTTCTATTCCTACCAATGGAAGCCCTAACCAATATCTAGGATTGATATTCCTAATGCAGGGAAAGCTTCTACAAAATGAGTTTCTAAAGAAAAAAAAACTGGAGGTCTCCTGATGAGGCTTGCAATGTGAAAGTAGTTAACATCAAAACACCAGGAGAATAATTTTGAAAAGTTGAGGACTTTTAAAAACTACATGAATTTCCATTACTTGGGTATGTATTTAAAACAATGATATTTTCAAAAAAATGGATTTTGGAGTAATGTACAAAGCTGTACATTGATAAAAGTTCAAATCTAGTAGCTCCTTTACCAAAGAAATTTTTTTTGGCACTAAAATGAGCAACTAACAAACAAAAGAAGTAAAAATATATCTATCTTTGAAAGAACTGATCTCTATTTAAAAGCAAAATAATAACAATAACAATAATAATAATTTGACTTATAATTTTTTAATTCTGAGATTTCAAGATGAGGATACCCAATGCTTTACAAGCCTGAGGACCAATGTGACTTGCATATAGGCTGCTTTTGAGACTCATTCCCATGAATAAAGAATGACTCAAGGATTCGGCTTAATGGGAGACAATATGGTGGGTGGACAAGTGGGTGCACTTGTACTGAGCACCTCCTAACTGCTCTGTCATCTGTGAAGGAGCAGTACAAAACAGCCCAGGATTGGGCCAAACAAGTAAGGTAGATAAAGGCAGCTCGTTATTTAAAGTTGGGCAGCATGATCTTTATCACACTTCCTTCTGCCCAAGCAGTTTATTAGCATTGTCACAACTACATATCCTTATTCACAATAGGGCAACACCAGATATTCCTTTGGCAAAACTGCAATATCACAGCTTTTAGTAAAACTAGAAGTTGACTTTTCATTAATCACCACCATGATCAAACAGAAGATTTACATAATGTATAATAAAATGATTAAGATGAAAACAGTGAATGAAGACTACCGATTTTCTTCATCCTGTGTAGGACCCATGGACTTACTGCTTTTCCCTGCCATAAGGTACCAGGCTTAAAGTAGAAGTGGGAGGCTATCAGTATCCAGATTTCCCTCCAATGCTTCGATAAGGCTTGGAGAAAAGCCGTTTACTTTAGTAATGCAGGAAACATCATTCTACTCCCGCATCACACATGCAAATTGAATAAAACTTAATTTCTCTTCATCCAGGCTTTAGTAACTAAGCTGTCAAATCAGAGCAAGAGGCAGCTGCCCTCTTCCTTCCAGGGGTTTTACCTCCTCAGTACTAAGTCAGGTCGTGTGACGATTCCTACTTATTTATGTTTTTCCCTAATGAAAGCATTGCCTCTTTGTGCTGCAATGGATAGTTTAGATTTTTTAATATTGTTAGTGTTGAGAGATAAACACTTTGGTGCATATTGGATAGTAATAAATTGTGTTGAACATTGATAAACTAACGCAAT
Source organism: Dolichotis patagonum (assembly GCA_004027295.1). NCBI lineage: Eukaryota > Metazoa > Chordata > Mammalia > Rodentia > Caviidae > Dolichotis > Dolichotis patagonum. The sequence goes on along the minus strand of PVJX010042499.1, from coordinate 1,569 downwards.
TACCAGCAAGGTCAGAGAGTCAGCTAATTTAGAAATATCAGTCCTAGGATTTTGAGTTGTCCCCTGGAGAACTGCAGCCACTTTATTACAGCAGGAGGGTGAGGAGAAAATGGTACATTAGGATTGATCTTTTGATCTAATTGTGGATCTCTGCCATTCCTTGTTTGACCAAAAATGCTTACCAAGCAAGAGGAAACATAGCACAACTAATTGAGGAGCATCCCTTACAAACCAGAGAAGGTAAAGGAATTCTGAAAAATAAAGGAAAAATTTCTCATGATATTATTGGTAGGACATTATTATCACTGAAATGCATGCTTGTCTTTCTTTTCTAGAATATTTGTTATATCATAATCACAGATAAATTTTCATATTTTCAATCAGTTTAAGGAAAAATTCATGTTCACCACCTCTTCTAGAAAATTCTAACAAAATCTTAATAAAATATTCAATATTCTCCTTTAATATGAGTCTCAAGTTAGCCTTAGGGTTATCTAGTTTTCAAAAACTCTTCATTCAGCCCAGGAAAAGTTTCATTGGACTTAGTCTTCAAATTTTATTTTTTTTGTTTATCGATGATATGAATAATGTAGACTACCTAACTTATGTCTAAGCCTACAGTTATTTTAGACTATCTAAATTCACTCCCAAACTTAGGTCTAATTATCTGTTCACATTATTATTGTTACTCTTAACATAATTTACTTTCTCTCTCGCCCAATATCTATCAAGTCCTGCCTCTAGGACTGGTATAATTTGACTGATTGTGTTAAAGTCAAACTGTGTAACATCTTGAATACAGGCCTAAAGAGAGTTCAATTCAAATAAGATTCATGTTTAGCTGCCAGGCATGTCACAGTCTCCATCAAATTGTATTATTTGGGAAAGTCATTCAAATGTAGCCTCTTTGAATGTATAAGCTCATTTAACAAGGGGGTCTAAAGGAAACACTAAATCTATAAAATAATTAAAGCACATAAATGTAGTACCTTCAAGAGGTATGGAATTGACAGCATTTCCAAAGTTTAGATTCTCCACTGGACAATAACAAAAATGTCTTAGAACTATAATATGGGTGTTCAAATGTGTAAATTACTGCTAAATTCTGGTCATGAAGACCAGATCTGAAAATCTCCCCCTTGGTTATATTTCCAAAGAAAAACCCTTTAATAGTTGAATTTCTGTTCCAATACCTATGAGACAATCAAGAAATAAAAGTAAAAAATAGTGATATTTACTGCAATTCCAATGTTAAACAGAAGCAATTTTTCCAAATGATAATTACGAGAAAGAAGAAAAGCTCTTAATGGTCTGAGCAGGCACAAGACAACCTTGTTGAGTGATGATAGACAACACTTTCAGATTTTCCCAAGATTCACTTCAGTGTCTGCAAGACTCACCACAGCCCTTTTAGAATCCAAAACCCTTCTATCTTCATTAAGTCTTCCTGCTATATTTTCAGTTGTGAATTTAGTTATATGGTTGAGAACTTAAAGTCCACTGACTGATGCTAATGTTTCTCAAACAGGGTCTTGAAAATACAGCTAGACTGTTTGCAGTTCTACACTG
>PVJX010042498.1:0-14116 GCA_004027295.1 Dolichotis patagonum | reverse complement strand
CGTCCTACAAAATAGACGAGGATTAGACCTACTCACAGCAGAACAGGGAGTGATCTGTCTTGCCTTACAGGAAAAGTGCTGCTTTTATGTCAACCAGTCCGGCCTTGTGCGTGGAAAACTCCAAGAACTAGAAGATCGACTCCGACAACGTTGACAACAAATGGCTACTAACCCCTTCTCCTCCATGTGGGGGGGGGCCTCTTCCCTTATATTGCCCCCCTTTTGGGAACCCTAGCTGCCTTATTGTTGTTTCTAACTGTTGGCCCTTGCATCTTCCAGAGGATCATGAGGCTTCTTAAGGATAAAATTGACAAATTCATGGCAAAGCCCATTCAGGTACATTATCATCAACTGGAGATGGCAGATCAACAAACTTATCGGGAAATGATTCCCACAAATGGCCCATATTGATGATGTGGCCCAGATGCCTTGAGGTACTAGATGGGCAGCCAGAGACGGGCAACTTGGACATTTGTGTTACACCACCAGCCACCTAAGACAGGCACAGGACCAACTGCTGTCCTGCAGGCCCATGATGGGTAAGGCTCGGTTAGGGTTCACATATGGAGTCCATGTCTCAAGATAGGTGCCGTCTCTACAAGGCCTGCTATACTCCTGATTTTATAAAATGATAAGGGAGGAGATGTAGGGAGCGGCATGATAGCCTCACTGCTGCCACCCCATCCCGCCCTCCTGTGGGCATTTAGTGTGTCTGCCTACATTGCCCATGATCCTCTCTGCCTGGCCGGACATGACTGCGACCTATCTGGTCTCTCCACAACATCTCTGCCTGATGACAACTTCCTGTCCTCACCCTATATAAACCATGTTCACTTCCTCAATAAACGAGACTTGATTGGAACTGCTCAACTTGTCTCCGTCTCTCTTTCCTCTTGCCCTGCCCCCCATCCCCGTTCCCCCTCCAGGTGAGACCCACGGGCTGATCCGCGGGCTGGATCAACCCGAAGTACTGTAAACCTCTTCTCCTTTAACTTGCTGGTGTCAGGTATTTTACCCCAGCAGCAGGAAAGCTGCTCATACCCAGATGAAATCAGAATAGTGAATGGAAGTACTCAGTAGAGATAAGCTACTGTTATCATTAAGTAATTAAGGAGATTTTTTTCCAAAGGAAAAAACAAGCTTACAGATCTCAGTTTTACTTATTATGTTTGTCACTCACTGCGGAAAGTCTTTAAACCTTCCAGTAATTGACTGTGATACACATTTCCATCAGCTGTAAAAGAAGATATAATCAATGTCACAAAGTGATACTGCAACTTATAGCAACAGCATGCATTATTACAGTTATGGCTTGCGTTTGGATGTCCCCCCAAAGTTTCAGTCAGTCATGGGGGCAGCTCAGTCTAGCACTTGTGACTAGCACTGTAATTGGCCATGTTAGTGCTGAACCTGCCCAGGGGCAAGTAATGGGTGTCCAATATAAGGGAGGGAAGAAGACATGCTTTCTTTTTTTGCCCTTGTTTCTCATCGCTTGCAGCAACCATGAACGATTAACCCTCAGCCATGCCAACCTGACTTGGAGCCAGACCTAAATCTCCCAGAACTTTAATCTAAATAAACCTCTCCTTCCTTCATTTTGGGCATCAAATATTTTGTCACAGCAATGAGAGAAAAGTAACCAAGACAATTACTTTATGAAGTAATAATCTTACATGATTTTTGCCTTAATACGTATTCAATTTCTAATCCAAGTAACTTTTTCTTTCTTAGCTTCAAAAATAAGATAAAAAAGTAGAGTAAGTTCTAACTTTACCCAATTTAAAATCCTAAACTTCTCTATTCTTCTGACTTGATTCTTTTTATTCTGTTATTACCTGACTTCTATTCCCCTTTCCTTCTTTTTATACATTAGGACTGTCAGACATTCCAAAGGTAATATGTTAAATTACAAAAACTTAAGCCAAATATTTATTCATTAATAAAACTTTCTTTTATTAGTTTATTAGATAATAAACTAATTTTCTTAGTTTCTTATCTTCTTCATTTATTCACTTAAAAAGTTCTCAAACATAATCCTGGTACAATAAGATTTATTCACCTACAATAGTCTCTATAAAGGCAAAGACTTTTGTCTTTAATTTCATCAGCTAAAAGGTAATATAAATAATAGTGGAATAAATGTTTAATGACTCCCCAGCTTCCCCATGTATGTGGAATAAATCTTTAATTATTCTCTATTATCCAGCTCCCCCATGTGTACATCTAAACTAAGTCCCCTTGAAGGTCAGAACTGTATCACAAGTGCTCACAATTAATTGGCAGAGTCTTTAGAAGCTCCCAGCGTTCCTTAGGAGTGAGTTCTATCCCCATGTTTTTCAAAACACCATCTATTTCATTAACATTAGTCTTGGTTCCTTTGAAAAGATAGAAATAAGGAGTGATGAAAAATTTAAGAGCAATGAAAGATTTTAAGCTATGAATCTCATCTAAGCTTAACTTCAGGAATAAATGGTCAAAATGTTGGATCAAGATGCAAGAACTCAATTTCCTAGTTTGAGAAGAGAAAAATACTTTTGAATATATTATTTTACCAATTACTGTGGTAACCTAGATGGCTGGCTGTTTAAACAATGGAAGAGTCATATGTATTCTTGACAAAAAAGTTCAGAAAATACAAGGGGCTGTACAAATTTAGTAGTTTTGTCAAAAAGAATATAACTCAAAACTAGCCTGGATTACTGGATAAAATATTATTAATATACCAAGAAGTTAATGTCAGCGTCAGTGTGATGGAAACAGAATACTGAATAGTAAAAGCCTTAGAATATTGTTATTTACAACAATTTTTCCTATAACCTTTCATTTACCTGTAAAGAATTCTACATCTTTCACCAGCTTATTCAGCTTAATCTTGTCATCTGCAAGATAAAATAAAAATGAGACCCAGGCATAAAAACTCAGGCCTAGAAAACATGTATTACATTGTGGAACAGGACTGAAATTCAGTTTACTTTTATTTGTTATGTAAATCACTAGGTAAGTGTGGAATTGAAGACTCGAGGTCTAGATATGATAAATACGCAGTACAGAAGAAAGTATTACAGAACCATATATCAAAATCCATATAAAAGTTGCTAGAAAATTTTAAAAGCATCACCTACCTCCTTTTCACTTGGCCTCTATCACATTAGAATTAAAGAGTGACTCCATGTGTGGCTACCTTATTATTACAGGATTCAAAGCAATGTCTTTGCTAATAGCTCTATATTCACTTGTTTAAAATGTTTCAGCAGCTATTTTTAAATGTAACCCTGTACTTTCTTCACACTTCTCCCTCCATGGCTACCAAGATTTTACCATTTGTTTAAACTGTGAATACTTGTGAAAAAGCCTCATTTCTAGGTCACATGGCTCACCAAAAGGGCTGTTCACTCATAATCTTGTTATGTTCCTTCCAAAAACCCAATAATATCAGTAGAAAGAGCAAACCTTTGAAGTCACATAGATCTAGATTCAAATTTTTTGTCACTTAGTAGCCATGTAGTCTTGGACAAATAAATCAACTCTGTGACTGATCTTCAATTTCTACATCAGAGAAATTAAGGTAATAACCTATGTTGCAGTGTTGTTTTAGCACTATTAATAACATGTCAAGTGTCACAGTCATAGTAGACAGTATATATTTGATAAATATTATACTTGTTCATTGTTGTATGCTGTCTCTCAATTTTTTGCCTTTCTACTTTCTGCTATGGGATAATGCAAAAAAAGGCTTTTCCAGATTCTTGTCTCTTAATCTTGGACTTTGAAGCCTCTAGAATCATAAGGAGTAAATTTCTGTTTGTTGTAAATTATCTAGTTTCAAGTATATTGTTGTAACAGCAGAAAAAAACCCTAAGGTGTGATAAAGTTTCATAGTGCTGTGAAAGATGTAAAAGACCTCTACACTGAAAACTATAGTACTCTAAAAAAGGAGATTAATGAGGATATTAGGAAATAGAGAGATATCCCATGCTCTTGGGTAGGAAGAACCAATATAGTGAAAATGGCTATACATCTGTTATACAGATTCAGTGCAATTCTAATCAAAATTCCAACAGTACATCTTACAGAATTAGAGGAAACAATCCTAAATTCATCTGGAATCAGAAGAGACCTAGAATAGCAAAGGTGATCCTGGGCAGCAAAGAAGACAGGTGGCATCACAATCCTTGACTTGAAATTATACTATAAAGCTACAGTGATAAAAAAAGTGTGGTACTGGCAAGAAAACAGACTTGAAGATCAATGGAACAGATTAGAAGATGCAAAAACAACTGCAGATACATTAAGCCACCTTATATTTTACAAAGGTGACAAAGACATTCACTGGAAGGAAGATAGTCTCTTTAATAAATGGTGCTGGAAAAACTGGCTCAACCCATGTCAAAGATTAAAACTGGACCATATCTTTCACCATATACTAAGCTAAAATCAGAGTGGATTAATATTAAAACAGAAACATTAAATCTGCTAGATGATAGAGTAGGTAAAACTCTTGAAGACATTGGTGTAGGCAAAGACTTTATGAATAAAACCCAGAGTGCACAGGACTTATTGTAAAGAATCAACAAATGGGATCTCATCCTGTTGAAAAGCTTTTGCACAGCAAGAGAAACCACCAACAGAGTGAAGAGACAACCCAGTATGTGGGAGAAAATGATTGTCAGATGTTCCTCAGATAAAGGATTGTTATCAAGAATGTATAAAGAACTAACAAAAAAAAATCAGTCCTCCCAGATTTCCAAAAATGGGCATGAAGAAGTACAAACAGCAAAGAAATACGTGAAAAAATGTTAAACAGCACTGGTCATTCAAGAGATGTAAATTAGAACAACACTGAAATTTTACCTCACCCCAGAAAGAATGGTTAGTGTTAAGAAATCAACCAATAACAAATGCTGGAGAGAAAGGAATGCTCTGGAGAGAAAGGAATCCATCTCCATTGTTGATGGGAATGTAGACTGGTGCAACTACTTTGGAAATCAGTGTGGAAATTCCTCAAAAAAAGAAAAAACAACAAACGAAACAAACTAGGATTAGAGGTCCCATTTGCCCCAGCTATTCCTCTTCTGGGTATCTTCCCAAAAGAATTAAAAACATCATATCACAGCAAGATATATGTACCCATATTTATAGCAACACAGTTTATAATAGCCAGAGCCTGGAAATGACATAAATATGCCCACTGAATGAGGAATGGATTAAAAAGATGTGGTATTTCTATATAATAGAATACTATTCAGCCATAAAGAATGATAAACTGGACATTTTTATAGGTAAATGCATGTTCCTTGAAAACATAGTGAAACAAGTATGTCATGCATGCATGATCATTGCACTGTTTTATTAATATTATAAGGAGAAAACATATTTTGTTCCAGAGCGAATGACTTCAGCCAAGCAACGACTCAGACTAACCTGCCTTCACTTTAACTAACCCACTGTGAGCCATTTTGAGTTGACTTTTGGATGTTTTAAGAGATTTTTGATGTGCTATAACGTTTGGGTTTTTTTCATGTGAATATCCAGTATATTTACTGAGGGTACAATCCGTTCCTCACTTAACTGTTTTTGCACCTTTGCCAGAAATCAAATGTCTGTTATGTGGATATCTATTTTGGGACTTTATATGGGTACCTTGGTGGTTTGTCTATCTCGATATCAAGGCCATTGTGTCCTGGTTGGTGTGACTTTGCGATAAGTCATGGGACTGGGGAGGGTGGGATCTCTAATTTTGTTCCTTTATCAAAGTTGTTTAGACTATTCTGAATGTTTTTGATTTTTACAGAAATATAAGAAACAAAATGTTAATCTATATGAAAAATGATGTTGACAATTTGATAAGGGATTGTGGTTTCTTATCTTTATTATTATTGTTTATCATTTTTCTTTCTATTCATTCTTTCATTTTTAATTAAAAAATTGAATTTTATTTTTTAAGTTAAGTATATTGGTACATTTTAGATATAATTAATGGCCACATTCATCATAGGGAATTTGGGCATATCCATGTTATATCTTGATTCATCTTTTTTCCTTTTCCCCTTCCCTACTTTCAACTCCTCTTCTTCTCCTTATTTACAAGAGCTTTGAATCCATTTCTTCCTTCTTTTTTCAATTTTTCCCTTCCTTTCATTTCTCTCCTCCTTCCGTAGTTCCCCATCCTATTTGAACATTTTCTTCCTATTTCACAATATCTGACATACATTTTTGCCTTTATTTACACTTTCAGTTTCTCACACCAGAGAAACAATGTGATATTTACACATATGTGTTTGTTTTATTTCACTTAAGGGTATGGTTTCAAGGAGCACTATTTAGCTAAAAAAGTCTCAAGTTTATACTTCTTTATGATTGAGTGGTACTTCATTCTATTAAAAAAATCCCACATCATTTTTATCCATTTATTGGTTTGATGAACATTTGGGCTGTTTCCAAAATTTAGCTGTTACAAACTATGCTGCTATAAATATGGGTGCACACATATCACTATGGTATAATGCATTTAATTCTTTCAGGAAAATATCAAGAAGGGGAAAAGCTGAATTAAATGGGACCTCTAGTCATGGATTTTGAGGAATCTCCCCGCTGATTTCCCCAGTGCTTGCACCAATCTACACTCTTACCAACAGTGGAAAAGGGCTCCTGTTCCCCAACAGCCCACCAGCATTTGTTATTGGTTGATTTATTATATCATTTGTGCTATCTCCTGCTTTTTCATTGACTCCAATCAATCTTATGTTTTTCTTCTTTACATCATCCAGCCACTGCTGGATTGATTTCTCATGGTCCCTTGCTATTTTTAAGAAATCTTTCTTTTCATGATCACTAACAGCAAGTCTGTCTTCTATGTCTGAGATTCTATTCTTGCATTGGTTTATTCTGCTGCATTTATACTTTCAATGGAATTTTTAGTCTCCTGAATATCTGGTCAAATCTGTTTCTTCCCTATCTTGAGCATTCATGGTTTCCATCATTTTCCTAAGTTCTTCTATTTTTTTAATCTGTATCTGCTTTACAGTCACTAAACATGGTTTTCATTGTAGTCATCATCTCTGTAGTTACCTGAGAAATTATTTCTGATTTTTTTTATTTTAAAGAGGGAAACAAAACAAAATAGACAAGAAAAATAAGAAGCAAAAGACACAAACAACAAAGCAATCTCAAAACAACAACAAATAAGCTTTCAAAACAAGATAGGAAATTGACAATTGTTATTTTGCACAGCTATTTTCATGAGTTGCTTAGATTACCAGATATAGATATGCAAAATTGATCTAACTGTATTAGTATTAACTGTTCTGTTCCAAGAACTAATAGAACTACTAGTATAATCATTTTAGCTATGATATATAGATACAAATTTATTTATATATTTTTTAAATTTTTATTTAAAGAGAAGAAACAAAAAAGAAAACAACCAAACAAAACAGAAAAAGGGTAGCAACAATATAGAATTCCAAAGGCAAAAAATAAAAGAGCAACAAAGAATAACAACAAAACAAAAACAAAAACACTAAGAAATCACCACTTGATAAGTTACATATTGTCATCATTGGAAATAGTTGTTCAAGTTTCAAAATTAAAGCATACAAAGTAGACATTCAAACAGTGAGACTGTTAAGGGTTCTGCTCAACAATCTAAACAAAAACAGTAATATGGTCATGTATCTTACACACTTTAACATACATGCAGTTATATCCTTTAGAGCACTTTCTTTTACCCTCTTTTTAAAATATATTTTTAAAAAATTTTACTTTAAAGGGGGTAAAATTAAACACAACAAAACATAACAGAACAGGACATAAGAATGCATAAGTTTCAAAGCTAGAGAACTAGAAATCTTCACTATGTGTCTTACTGTCTCTTGTTTTCTTCCAAATGGTTGTCCTTATCTTTGCATATGGGGAGCTCATACTAAATAACATAGCCAATCTTTTCACAAGATGTGTAGTTCACTGGCTCCCACTTGCTAAGGGGGGTGGGACATGGGACAGGGGACAGGATGACATGAGATGTCTGATGCTCAGCCTGTGCGCCGGCAGGATCACAGCCACCCCCCAGAGAGGGGAGGAGCTCCTTGTTCTCCCAGCACCCTGAGTCAACTACACAGTGCAGGTCCCGAGGTGCCAGGGTCTCTCCCGTGTAGGCCCCCTAAAGTCCGCCATACTCACCTGCTATTTCTTTCTGATGAATTGACCATTCCATTTCCAAAGTTCTGAAATGGCCAACAGACCATAGAAAGAATTCTCTTTAGGCTCCTGTTTGAAACCAGCAGCTACAGCCATCTGCTGGCCTTGCTTCAGGGCCAATATATCTTTTTTCTCTTCCTTTCTTTCTTTTCTCCTTTTCCCTGAGTTATTTTTGCCATAATTGATTTAAATCAATGTTTCATTCATAATTTCAGTCCTAAACAATAGATTGTAATGCCCAGGGAAGTTACTATGTTGTTACCAGACACAAGGTTATATTCTCTATGTCCCTGATTTTAAAAAAGCCCAAAACTAACTTGTTATTTTTTATATTATCAAAATAACATGGCAGCGCCCCCTAGCTGAGAATAGGGGAGGATATAACTAAAAAGTAATGCCCTAAGCATGCACATTCCATTTGGCATCTATTCACTTGGTAATAATGCTTTCCTTTTTGGGGAAGGCTATAAATTGCAATAGTAAAGTGCCTCCACTATCTGGCAATTTAGGCATGTGACTCAAACTGGGCTTCACCAATGCTCTTGAGACTGTGAATTTTGAAAAGTGTGATGTAAGGAAATTAATTTAGTTTCAATGCTTTGATGAAACTGTTAATTAGTTCCTGTACTTATCCAGAGTCTTTGATACTGCCTTGGTTTTGTCCTTTCCAATGAAATTCTGTCACCTATGGTAATAGGAAGACATTATGTGAACTGAAACAAGTACAGAAGGATGAATACTGCATGATGTCATTAATATGTGAAATCTAAAAAAGTTGATGTTATGGGAATGGAAGGTAAAATTGCGGTTAACAGAGGCTAGAGTGATTATAGGACTGGAAAAGGGAGATATTTTGGTCATATTATTAGATAGAAGGAATAAATTTCAAGAAATCAATTGTATATCAAAGTGACTATAATGACTTATCATATTCTTGAAACATATAGAGAGTAGGTATTATGTGTAATCACCAGAAAAATGATAACCTTGAGACAATGTATCTGTTACTTAGCTAGACTTAACTATTCTGCAATGTATTTGTACTTTAAAAATATGTCAGGCTGGGAAGTATAGCTCAGTGGTAGAGTTCTTGCCTAGTGTGCACAAGATCCTAGGTTCAAATCTTAGCACTAAACAAACAAACAAAAACCAAAAAGAACATTGTGTTATACAAGAGATAAAATTAAACAAGATATACATTGTATTGTACAAGATATATAAGATATCCAAATGTACCTGTCAATTAAAAAAAAGCCAGGATTATTAGGTGTACTTTAAGGTGATTTAAAGAATTTTAATTTTTTGACTGATTTTTAAGTGTCTTCTCTGACTTTATTTTCCTTTTAAAATATTACTTTTTTCACTTCTCTACCTTCTTAGTTCTGTCAATTTTCTCAGTAGTATTAGAGTTTGGCTTTGTAGGTAGGACTCTTTGTTTAACAGATCAGTGATCTCTTATTAAATGTTGTAATTTGAGATAGTAAGTTTTTTCATATGAATATATTTGGAAGTTTTAGACGAAGAGCTTAAAGTTTCCCTAAAGGCACAATGACATGCTCACCATCAGCTGGCAGGTGGCTCCTCAGGTCTTCAACTTCTTCATCCTCTAGTTCGTAATCCATGTCTTCTAGGATGGCATTCATTTTAGACACATGGCATTTCCCAACTTAGGAAGGAAGAGAGTGATAAAAATAGGAACTGAGAACTAAGAAAAAAACTGGTTATGTTCACGTATTTATTTCAGTCATAAGGAACAAATTCATTCATAATGATAGTTTGAAAAAACAAAAACAGTTCAGGGATACAGAGAGATTTATTACTGTGGAAACCAGGAATATAATAATATAATATAATATAATATAATATAATATAATATAATATAATATATTCTTCTAAACTTGTTTCAGGGGATGCTTCCTGTAGTTTGCAGGGAAGGAACATTTAGATGAAAGCTCAATGCATACAAATTATATAAAATTTTATTTACAGTATTAATTATATATACTTTATTTTAGTACTGAGGGTTGAACCCAGAGACACTCTACCATTGAGCTACATCCCTAGACCTTTTTTTTTTTTTGTAAAGACAGGCTCTCATTAAGTGGTCCAGGTTGGACTCTAGGTTGCTAACCTCTTTCTCAGCCTCCTTCAGTGCTGGGATTCCAAGCATGCACCATCATACATGCTTTTATGTGTTACAAGTCACATGTACATATTTTAGGTGAGATGAGTTATGTTGGGCAAGAACTAGAACTTTTGTTAGCAAATAGAATTAGAAATTTTTTGTGTCAAAGAACTATATTGTCACATTAGTTGTAGTTGCATCTAAAAGATCTATAGACTAATGATATAATAAAGTAACCTAATCATTGTGTGATATAATAATAAGGCTTTAACAAGTTAAGATAGAGCTAACAATCTTAGTTTTACTTGCCTTCATATTGGAAATATCACTTACCAGGAAATTTTTTTAAATTATCAAGCAATATATTTTTATATACTTTTCCATCATCTGTAAAATAAGGTATATTTAGTGTCAAAAAATAATATAATAGTCAAAGAATAGAAGACCATAATATTCAAGGGCAAATTTAAAAAACTGATCTTTTAAATTTATATTCCTGTATTTTTCATGCCTACTCACAGGTTCAAAATTAGAAAGGAAAAATTCTTTTTTTTGGTGGTGTTGAGTTTGAACCTATGGCCTTGTGCGAGCTAAGCAAGCACTGTATTGCTGAGCTACACCCTTAACCCAGGAAGAAACTCATACTGTGGATGTCATAGTTTTCATCCAGAATGTCCCCCAAAGAACTCATGTTCAAAGATTGGGTTTTTGTAAGAGCACTGGGTCACGGAGGTGCTATAGATGACTTGCTGTTAGGAGGTGGAACCTCTTTTGGGAAAGGCAAGTCACTGGGGGGCATGAACTAGAAAGATGTTTCTCTCTCCCTGGATCAAGCTGGCAGCAGACCTTGGTATCATCTACATGGTGATTTTTTTACAGGCATTCAGAATGCAAGAGTTGTGGGATCAGAGAGACTTCCACTCAAATTTCAGAGGAATTCCTTGGTTGGTAGATAGTGTGATCCTGAGAGGGCAATGTGTGAAGCTGTGAGAGTGAAGCCAGAGTGCTGTGGGGGACTCTAGAAAGCTAAGCATATCTGAGGAAAGTCACACACAATGAGCACAGTCAACTCAAGAGGCCATGAGGGCTGAACCTAGCAATGATGTGGTTCTGAGGCTGCCCAAACCCTTTGTGAATTTACATCTCACCACAACTTGCCCTGGGAGCTGAACACGGAGCTGTAGGATTTAGTGTTTTCCCTGCTGGGTTTCTGGCTTGCTTTGGTCCATTTTTTTCTATCCCCTTTTCCTCTTTTTTTCTTTAAATTTTATTTAGAAAGAAAGAAAAAGAAAGAAAGAAAGAAAGAAAGAAAGAAAACAACCACACAAAACAGAAAAAAGGGTAGCAACAATACAGAATTCCAAAAGAAAAAAAGAAAAGAACAACAACAACAACAACAACAACAAACCACTAAGAAATCACTAGTTGATAAGTTGTTCTTGTTCCTTTTTGGAATGGGAATATTTACCCTATGCCATTGCATATTTACCATTCTTTTTGATTTTTACAGGGGCTCAGAGCTAAGAGTTTGTCTTGAGTAAAGGAGATTTTGAACTTGGACATTTGGTTTGTTTCTAAGATTTAGCTATTACAAATTGTTGTCATAAACATGGTACACATATAACAGGAAGGGAAGTATAATGCCCCTATAATCCAATCACTCTCTGAAAACTCTGTGGGCATGTGAGGCTCTGGGGGTCAACAGGATGCAAAACATAACATTCTGTATAAGTCTTTATGGGTGAAATATATTTCTTGCAGGTAACATATAGTTGAGTTTTATTTTTTAATCCAAATAGTCAGTCTCTGTCTTCTGATTGAAGACTTATGCACATTTACATTTAGGGTTATTGAAATGTATGTAAAATTCCTGTCATTCTGTTGTTTTCTAGTGTTAGATTAATTCCTGATTTTTCATTTGTTTAGCTACTCTTCTATGAGGTTTATTCTTTTTTTGTGCTCTTGTGGTTGCTCTTGTTTTCTGTATTTAGGATAGCTTTAAGTATTTTTTTTGTGGTGCTGACTTGGTTATAATGAATTCTTTTAGTTTATGCTTATTTTGGAGGATCTTTATTTCTCCTTCAACTTTGAAGAATATACTTGTATGATATAGTAATCTAGCTTGGCAGTTGTTTTCTTTTTCTTTTCTTGTCTTTTTTCTTTTCTTTCTTTTCTTTTTTGGTACTGGGGACCGAACTCATGACCTCTCACTTGCCAGGCAGGATCTTGTGCCATTGAGCTAAACCCCCAGTCCATTGGCAATTATTTTCTTTCAGGATTTGAAATGATCATTCTAAGGTCTGTTGGTCTTTAGAGTTTTTGTTAAGAAATTGCCTATATTCTGATTAATTCACTGTTAAAATTGTTTGGCTTTTCTATCCTATAGCTCTTAATATTCTCTGTACTGAATTTTGACAATTTGACTATTATATGTCATGAGAGTTTCTTTCCTAGTCAAATCTATTTGAGGTTCTAATAGCCTCCAATGCTTTTTTATTTTAAAGAGGGTAAAATTAGACACAACAAAACAGAACAAAATGGAACACAAGAAAGCAAGGTAAGAGACATAAATTTCAAAGCAATCAGAGATCAGAGATCGTCAGTATGTATCATACTGACTCTTGTTTTATTCCAAATAGTTGTCCATACAAAGAATTCTTCACATACAAAGAATTCACATGAAACAACATAGTATGGAACTGATCTGAACAGGATGAGGAAGGCATTTTAGGTCTTCAAGACCAGACAATAGGGAAGCCAAGAATGGCTGTCATAATGTCTCTCATTCTCTTCAAAATAGCTGTCCATACCTTCATGTGTGTTGAACTTAAATAAAACAAAACAAGCTAAAATCACTTTGAACAAAGAATGATAGTATTGCTGGATTTCACATCATGACACTACGGAATCAACACTGGGTACTGTAGTCTCTTTTTTTCAAAGTAGTTGTTCATTTCATCATGCGTTATATAATTGGTTCTCATAAACTGTTTATAAGTTCTATGCATGCATGAGTCTCTACATGTATATCTATCTTTTCTGTATTAGAGGGAAAAACAAAACAAAGCAAGACAAAACAAGTTCCTAGAAAAACTTGAAATGAAAAAGTCATATAAAACTGCAATACAAGGTGATCTACAATGGTTACCATGATGTCTCAGCAGTATATAACAACATTAATAAAAACAAAACATTGGAGACATTATAAGACTTCAAAAGCAGGTAATAATCAAACCAGCGTGGGTATCCTAGTGAATCTGGTCATCTTCAGTGTAGTTGCCTATACTCTTAGACTTGATACTATCAATCATAACAGATTCAAATAAAATCAGTCAATACAAAACAGCAATCTAACAAACCAGATTCAAATAAGATCAGTTATAAAAAGACAGTGTAAGTTATACAGGGCTTCAGATTATGTCAATAGGAAATTAAGGAAGATCACCATAATATATCCTGCTATTTTGGGATAGCTCTCTGTGCCCTCAAATCTAGTGCAAGTAGACAAACTGGACAGAACATAATCCATTTAAACAGAGTGGTAAGAATAATGTAGATTTTAAATCCAGTTACACTATTAACAATATCCTCTGCCTTCCTTTTTAGACAGTTCCTCCACTTTCACTCCCACAGGGTGCACTGCACATTTTGGGTCCCACTAACTCCCTCAGTTTTTAGATTTGGGGGGAGCAACCTGCTATTTACCCTAACTGGTCCTGAACCTTCTGACTCCTGGGCTTCATCTCAAGTTGTATTCCTTTACCTATAAAAGCTTCAAGGTTTCCCTTCGTTATA